>NIVC01003024.1:0-88720 GCA_002269645.1 Macrostomum lignano | reverse complement strand
CTGGCACTGTTCCACGCCCAGAAGCGTTCGCAGATCAGATTCGATAAGGCAAATACCTGAACTGTAAAAACTGAAGCGCTGGGAGACAATGGAGGGGAGATTCTCAAGCCCCGAACAGATTGGCATCAGGGAAACAGAGGCAGGGACAGGCATTAACAAAGGCTTCCATGCTTATCACTAGGCTAGCAGCACTGGCACAATGAGACCAGTGACGCCTTACTGCATGCAGTGTTGTGCTTGACAATAACTATGAAATAAGCGAGTCCAACGTTAAATTATCTGCAAAACGTTGGCTCTTACACAGCCCAGTGATTGCGAATGTTGCTGCAGTTTATTTATAGCAGTTAAACGCTTACAAGCATTTCTTTAGCGAAAGATAGTCGCGTGTTTTATTAGTGCTAAGAGGCGTATTTGGAGACTCTGCGGGATGGAAAGGAGCCTTGGTTTGCAACACACTGTGGAATGACAGAGGAGGGGCCTTGGCAATAGACAACAGCCACTGCAACACACTGTGGGATGACAGAGCAGGGGCCTTGCATGGCCATAGACAACAGCCACTGCAACACACTGTGGGGTGACAGACGGACCTTGGCCATAGACAGCAGCCACTGCAACACACTGTGGGATGACAGAGGGGCCTTGGCCATAGACAACAGCCACTGCAACACACCGTGGGGTGACAGAGGGGCCTTGGCCATAGACAACAGCCACTGCAACACACTGTGGGGTGACAGAGGGGCCTTGGTCATAGACAACAGCCACTGCAACACACTGTGGGGTGACAGAGGGACCTTGGCCATAGACATCAGTCACTGCAACACACTGTGGGGCGACAGAGGGGCCTTGGCCATAGATAAAAGCCACTGCAACACACTATGGGGTGACAGAGGGGCCTTGGCCATAGACAACAGCCACTACAACACATTGTGTTGCGACAGAGATATAGTGGCGTTGGTGATAAAACAAAAAGGCTATTTAAACAAATAACCATAAAAACGGTATCATAAAAAGTTTAAGCCACAAAACTTGATAGGCTAAGGATTAGCTGAATGCAACGCTAGACAAAGAATGATAAAATATGATTTGTTAACACGAGCCAAGCTATTTTTGAGAAATTTGTTTTTGAGTACAAAAAGTATATAAAAGAACAATATTACTGACATTAAGAAGATAAAAGTGCACAGGAAAAGTCGCAGATAATGCAATTTTTTGGTGCTAGATAAGATCCAATTGTACACTACATAAATAGAAAAGAAAACATAAAACCAAGCACTTCGTATTCGGTTGCAGAGTCGGCAAAAGGCATTAAAAAAGTTGCTTATAAGAATAAGATTAACCAGACGATATGTTTAGAAAAAAACTTTTTAAAGCAGAATTGAACGCAGAGACGCAAAAGGAAAATCAAGAAAAGGAATGGAGGATAGGGCGGAGAAGGTGAACCGCTTTGGTCCAGATGAAGTTTTTTCAATGTTGCTAAAATAGTAAACACTAAAACAATTTTTTTTACTTAAAAAAAACATACAAAACGGAACTAAAAATAAAATTTCTACTAGAGACAGAAGCATTACAGAACGACAGAAAAAAACAGCCGAAGGAGTACTGTACATTATTTTACACTAAAGTACAGGCTGTAACGCCGTCCTACAGACTTTTTGTTGCAGACTTTAACGCACACTGCTACAGATAAGTAGATTTTCACAACCTACTACAGACCCTTAAAGACAGTCACAACCTACTACACACCCTTAAAGACAGTCACAACCTACTACAGACCCTTAAAGACAGTCACAACCTACTACAGACCCTTAAAGACAGTCACAACCTACTACAGACTCATGAAGACAGTCACAACCTACTACAGACCCTTAAAGACAGTCACAACCTACTACAGACCCTTAAAGACAGTCACAACCTACTACAAACCCTTAAAGACAGTCACAACATACTACAGCCCTTAAAGACAGTCACAACATACTACAGACCCTTAGAGACACTCACAACCTACTACAGACCCTTAGAGACACTCACAACCTACTAAAGACCCTTAGAGACAGTCACAACCTACTACAGACCCTTAGAGACACTCACAACCTACTACAGACCCTTAGAGACACTCACAACCTACTACAGACCCTTAGAGACACTCACAACCTACTACAGACCCTTAGAGACACTCACAACCTACTACAGACCCTTAGAGATAGTCACAACATACTACAGACCCCTACAGACCGTGGCACTACTACAGACCCTTACAGCTCCTCACTGCACTTTGGGACAGTCGCATCTTACTACAGACTATAACGCACTATAGACTATAACGCACTATAGACTATAACGCACTATAGACTATAACGCACTATAGACTATAACGCACTATAGACTATAACGCACTATAGACTATAACGCACTATAGACTATAACAGCCAAAATAAGCAAAGCTGCAACGAGTTGCGCCTCATTTAAAGTTGAACCGCACCTGCACCAGGTACCTCAGACGCAGCTGATTCACATTGTACACAACGTACTCATTATAATTGAGCACAGTTGACAGGTTGCTGGCCACCAGCTTGCCAATGGGAACTTTGCACCCGTCGGCCAACTGCTCTGCAGACGAAGGATTTGGAGTCAATTCTCCAATGCCTTTGACGCTGTTGAATCCGGCAGGCAGCTTGGCCGCCTCATAGTCGGCCTTGTTCAGCTCTCGACTGGTGCCCAGGGCCACTTCGCATAAGGCCAGCACACCTGTTGGCTTGCTTCTAGTAGCGTACAGGTAATTGGCCGACTTGCTGCTCACGTCGGCAAAGTACACGCCTTTGCCGAACATGTAGCCTGTGGCCGGCGCCTCGGGGGCGCCACGCGGAGGCCCTGCGAGATGGGAGCGGGAGATTTGGGGCTGCTTGAGGGCGATTCTTGGGCAATTTGAGGGCGATTCTTGAGGCTGTTTGAGGGCGATTCTTGAGGCAGTTTGAGGGCGATTCTTGGGGCAGATTCTTGAGGCAGTTTGAGGGCGATTCTTGGGGCAGATTCTTGAGGCAGTTTGAGGGCGATTCTTGGGGCAGATTCTTGAGGCAGTTTGAGGGCGATTCTTGGGCAGATTCTTGAGGCAGTTTGAGGGCGATTCTTGGGGCAGTTCGAGGGCAATTCTTGGGGCAGTTCGAGGGCGATTCTTGGAAGGGATTGTCGCTAGATTCTCAAAAGGCTACAGATTAGGCGGTAAGCGGACTCACCTGAGACAGAATTCCAGCCCAGTTAGACAGCCGAGACCCGTGCCACAGCAGCATCCGGTTAGGCAGATCCGATCTGAACCGAGCAGTCTCAGGCGCACGCTGCACTTTAAACAGCGCTCCCAAACTCAGGGTGTACAGACTGTGAGTCGGACCGTGAGTAGTCTGCAGGTACCTGTCAATCATGGAGAACTCCTCAGAATTGGAGTCCACAGGCTCAATATCGCAGGCCAGCCGCCTGTAGCACCGGTCCAGCGGGTGCTCAGCAGCTGCCGAGTCCCCAGACTCCTCCGCTCCATCGCTAACCACTTTCAGAGCAGTTTGAATCTGCTCCAAGGCCTGCAGCAGATCTGCCTTGGCCTGGATCTCTTCTAGGCTGCGAATAACGGGCGGTACCCGCATGCCGAAGTCGTGCGGTATTCGGGTGTAGAAATCGTTGCAGGCCGACACGAGCTTCTGGCCGGAGCTGTGCCCGCCTCGGACCAGCGCTTCGATAGCTTTGAGGGCTACGAAACCGGCTTTGATCTGGGCGGCGGTCAGCTTGCCAAGAGGCATCCGCTTGGCATCGTAGCGCATCTCAACCACCGTGTCCTCCATCTGCTGCACATCGCAGATCATGCCCAGCAGGGCCTGCAGTGCCGCGTGCAGCCGGCTGGCCGCCTCAGCTTTCCGCTCAGCGGCGGCCTGTTTCTTGGCTGCTTTGTCAGCTTTGTCGTCACCTGCGCCGCCGTCGCCGCCAGCCTTGTGATCCCGGTGCACCAGATCGTACTTGCCAGCCACCTACACAAATTAATTTACATTATTTTTAAGCGTTTTTTTGGTAGAAAAAAAACTTTTATTTTCTACTGACAGTAGAGCTATAAGAAAGAGCATCAAATTTCTGAAAAGTTATTTTAAAAAAAGGTTTCAATTTCGTCTTTTTAGAACCAGAATTTCCCAGGTAAGGTACCACGAGGTACCACAACCCGAACCCTGAACCAAGGTATCACAACTCGAACCCTGAACCAAGGTACCACAACTCGAACCCTGAACAAGGTACCACAACTCGAACCCTGAACAAGGTACCACAACCAGAACCCTGAACCAAGGTACCACAACCAGAACCCTGAACCAAGGTACCACAACCCGAACCCTGAACCAAGGTATCACAACTCGAACCCTGAACCAAGGTACCACAACCAGAACCCTGAACCAAGGTACCACAACCCGAACCCTGAACCAAGGTACCACAACCAGAACCCTGAACCAAGGTACCACAACCAGAACCCTGAACCAAGGTACCACAACCAGAACCCTGAACCAATGTACCACAACCCAAACCCTAAACCAAGGTACCACAACCAGAAACCTGAACCAAGGTACCACAACCCGAACCCTGAACCAAGGTACCACAACCCGAAACCAGCAAGACCAACCTTGGTAAAAGTTTTAGCAGCCACAGATGCCCATTCATTTTTTGTTTTATCCTCGAACTTCTTGCAGAAGAGCGCCTTGGCCCGGTCAAGGTCGGGACCACAAGGCACCAGACTGTGCTGACCGGTTTTGCCCACCCGGCCCCAGCGGAACCAGACCCAGTAGTCTCTGGGCGCCTTGTGCAACAGCTGCAACAGGTAGAACTTGTTGTTGTTAAACTGCAAGTTGGTCTGGTTCAGCATAGCGTCGTACACTGTGCCGCCTTCGGCGTGGACTCGAACTGAAGCTGCCGACAGGCCCGTCAGCTCGGAGTCCACCGCGGCGCCACCGCGGACAAGCACCACCTTCTCGTCTGAGCCGTCTTCATCCTCCTCAGCTGCTGCTGATGCTGCTGCACGACCGCTGCTACCGTTCTTCTGCTTCTGGCGTTTCTGCTTTTGCTGCCGCTTCTGGGCTTCTTCGTCATCACCGACATCATCATCAGATGGTGGAGGCGACGGAGACGCGGCTGGCCGCTTGCGAGCCCCAGCTGCCAGACGGCCGCTGGTTCGGCGGGTTGGCGCTGAAGGCGCCGGCGGAGCTGCTGCAGAGGTTTGCGAGAGGGGAAAGAGTGACGGAGTGACAGACAGTTAACAGAGTGACAGGTAGGTTTGGTGAGTGACAGACAGTTAACAGAGTGACGGATAAGTGAGTGACAAGCAGTCAAGACTCGAGAGTGAAGGATAAGTTGGGAGAGTAACTGACAGAGCGACAGACAGCCACCAGCTCACCCGCCCCAGTAGACTTGGCCGCAGCGGTTGCACTTTTAAATTCCCGCTCGGCCAGAACTCTTCGGCGAATATTTCTACGAAAGCCGGTCCTGTCGTTGGTCTGGTGCAGCTTGCGCAGGTCCACCGTGTAGGAGTTGCCGCCGATGCTGACGGAGACGGAGGCGTCACCCCGGCTGTGCGCGGCCTCCAGCTTGTGGGCCGCTGACGGGGGCATGTTGGACCACGGCTTCAGGTCAGCCTGCCACAGCGCTGCGACCTCTGCGAGGGCGACGGTTCATGGGATACTGACAGTCTGACATAGGCTACTGACAGTCTGACATAGGCTACTGACAGTCTGACATAGGCTACTGACAGTCTGACATAGGCTACTGACAGTCTGACATAGGCTACTGACAGTCTGACATAGGCTACTGACAGTCTGACATAGGCTACTGACAGTCTGACATAGGAGCTACTGACAATCTGACATAGGAGCTACTGACAATCTGACATAGGAGCTACTGACAATCTGACATAGGAGCTACTGACAATCTGACATAGGAGCTACTGACAATCTGACATAGGAGCTACTGACAATCTGACATAGGAGCTACTGACAATCTGACATAGGAGCTACTGACAATCTGACATAGGCTACTGACAGTATAGGAGCTACTGACAATCTGACATAGGCTACTGACAGTCTGACATAGGCTACTGACAATCTGACATAGGGTACTGACAGTCTGACATAGGCTACTGACAATCTGACATAGGGTACTGACAGTCTGACATAGGCTACTGACAATCTGACATAGGCTACTGACAATCTGACATAGGGTACTGACAATCTGACATAGGCTACTGACAGTATAGGAGCTACTGACAATCTGACATAGGCTACTGATATTTCCAATCTGAGATTTTAAAACTCACCACGAGTTGCACTATTGCCTGACTGTAGCACAAACACAACTCGAACTTTACGCGATGACCCAGTCGTGCCACCTTTCCGAGTCTGAATGCCTTTGTCAAAGTCGACCGAAATCTCATAATTATTGGGCAGCTTCAGATCGCACTAAATCAAATATTGTTTTGATTGTTTCAAATTCAATATTTCGATAATTCTTTGTTCAAGTTATAAAAATGTGCAATCTACGAGTACTTACAGTATTACTATTAGCAGCAATAGCAGCATTCAACGCTGTTATGTGTTTATCTGAGTAGTTTCTCCAAACATCAGGCCCATCTTCATATTGCCACAATGGTTTAGCCATTTTAGATGTTTAGTTTTCTTTTATCTGCAATAATGAAATTTTATATGGTTTCAACCATAATTTTAACAGATATTAATAGATATATATATATAGATATTATAGAACTGAATTCTAGTTTACACTTTTTAAACCTATGCTAAATGTGTCAAGATAGTCTATTTTTGCATTTTTGCCTTAGCATCATTTTATCACTGAGAGTATTAAAATGGATGGAGGTTTGCAGAAACAGGAGCCAAATTCTGATAGTCTAACACAGGCCAATACGCAGATATTAAATGATCCAGCAATGCAAAGATATTTTTTGTAAAGTGGCATGAATGTATGGTATGAGCATTGCAGTTAATGCAATATAGTGCTTGGTGTATACCACTTTCTGTGGCATTTGGCATAGCCACAGTGCAGCCCTTGGCAAGAATACTTTGCATATGGTATTCTTCAGCATTTGTTGCATAGAAAAAAAAATTCTATCCATTAGACTTCACCAGTCTATCAATAACCCTTTAAGAACTCTGTGCCATATCTTTAATGCAAGGTCAGCAGACTCTGACCCGCAGGCCACATGTGTCCACAAGGTCTCTCTATCTGGCTTTTAGGTCCATTGAAAGTTCACAATAGCAATCTAGCCTGCTCAAGGTTTGTGTCTTTTCTAAGTTCTCTCCTCTCCTTTCTCTCTTCTCTCATCTTGTCTCCTTTTCTCCTTTCCTCTCATCTATTATCTTCTCTCTTCTCTCATCTCTCTTTTCTCCTCTCATCTCTTATCACATCTCTTTTCCTCTCTCTTCTCATCTTTTCTCCTCTTTTTTCCTTTCTCTTCTCATCTCCTCTTTTCTATCCTTTCATTGCCTTACCTTTCTCTCTCTCCTATCTTTATCTTTTCTCTTCTCTCATCATGTCTACCATTTTGGCTCTTATTTCTCCTCTTTTCTGTCATCTCTTATCTCCTCTTTTGTCTTTTCTCTTAACTATTCCATCTCATTTCCACTCTTATCTAGCCCATAGAAATGACCTAGATTCCTTATCAGGCCCTTGAAGTAAAAAGTTGGTCAACCCTCATTTTAATGAATATTTACGCATTTTTAGAATTTTAGCAAATAATCTTGGCTAATGGTTAAGCTTTAGCTAACTAAGCTTAAGGTAGCAATAGACTAGCAAAGCTAATCAGCCAGTTATCACATGATTAATACAAATTTTTAGCAAGCCATTAGCATTTAATAGTTGAATTTGCACTTGCATTAACAATAACAAACTAATGATAGCTACCTAAAATAACTGGCTAAGGCTAAGCACTATCTTTATATTCAGTAGTGTTCCGCCGTAAGGAGGGTCCATGTACCGTAGCCGTAGCCGTAAGCAAAACTACTGCTTACTCCAATTCTCCGTGTTCCGTAGCCGTAGGGACCCCGAAATTACCATATTTCCGTAGTTCCCGTAGCCGTAGCCGTAGCCGTAGTTTTAACAAAAAGTCTACAAAACAAAACATTTTGACTCAAGAAGATAACCTAGTGCTTAAACAACTGCAAATTAAATTAGAAAATAAAAGAAACACTTAATTGTCTTTGTAATATTATATTTTGTCTTTTTTCAGAGCAACAATACTTAATCGTTATTGAAAGTACTAACGCTAGACTGTTTCACATTAATAAAAATTGGAGTTTGCTAGTGTTTTATTGTACTTTTTTAGGTATATTTTATAAGTTTCTAGGTTTATAATATAGTTTACTAAAAGTATCTTTGTTTTACTCTACCTGTTTCGAATATTTTTTCAATTTTTAACATTAATAATGTGGTAGGGCGATCTACCACTGACCGACGAACGTGATGACGCCGTGTGGTGACACTTGCTCATGACTCTCTGTTTTTCCGTCACTCGGTGCGCCGTCCCTTGCCCCATCCCTCACCCCATCTTTTGCCATTGCTCAATTGTTTGTTAATTCCCGTTTGCGGCTTTAGTGTCGTCCGCTGCCCCATCGTCTGCCCCATTCCTTGCCCCATCCTTCGCCTTCCTGCCCCATCTGTTGCCCCATCCCTGTCCGGACGACATTGTTTCCCCTATTTATAAGACCATTTCGGGCTGCCTTTTGGTTTGTTCGCGCGCGCGCATTTTTTTCCGTATTTGTCGTTTTTCCTCGTGTAAACTCCGTGGTTTGTGCTCGTTCATTAGTGTTTGTGTTTATCCAGTTTCTGTTTAGTGTTTATAGTTTTTGCCTCTGCTAAGTAAGTTTTAATAGTTTCGCTTAATAGTTAGTCGTTCGGCACCCGGCACCGGCCGTGGACATCTTGTGAAATTAATATTTTTCTCTAATAACTACCGCCTGCGCAATTAACAATTGAGGCAGAATCCTTATAAACTATTTAAACTATAAAACTATAAACTATTTATAAAGTTTAGTTTATAGTTTAGTTTAAACTATAAACTATTTATAAACTATTTAATCCTCCGACCCTAAGGAAGCCGTACAGGCTAACAATAGACATTAGGCATTAAGAGATTAGGTATTAGGGAAGTAGATTAGTTACCGCTAGACAACCTTGATGCCCGGAAAACGCTAGACTTTCGGACTGAACTAGGGAATTAGACAGTGTCTTACCACTCGGGCACTACACGCTATCACAAGGTTTTCTAAGAAATCGTGTGAGTTAGGAATTCCTAGGAAAAATTCATAGTTTTGAATATTTAAAGTAGAAATTTAGTAATTTTAGACAGACAACTAGGTCTGCAGCACGGTGAAATAATAGGACAGGAGTTTCCCCTGGAACAACTTGGTGGCAGCGTAAAGGGATCAAGAAACCAGCGGAAAACTAACTAGATAAGTGAAAAATGGCAGGAATTAATGACGCACGAGCGTTACTAGCCGAAGAACTTAAGAATCGTCTAGAAGAAGGACCGGCGAGGCATGTGAGAATTCAGAAGTACACGCCAAGCCAAGACATTAGGATCTGGTTGACAGCTTTTGACCAGAGGTGTGAATCAGAAGGAATTGAGGAGAATCATAGGAAAACTGAGCTATTAGCTAATTTAGGCTTAGCAACAGCGTTCACCGCTATACAGCGACTTAATCTGCCAGAAGATCTAGGGTATGAAGAATTCAAGGAGCACTTGATCGAGAGATTTGGTAGAATAGGAAATGCGTCAGAGTTTAGGGAAGAGTTTAGAGACAGAATGCAAGGAAGGAATGAGTCAAAGGACGCTTATGCTGATGGGCTGATTGAGCTATCAGATAGGGCCTTCCCGAACATGAATGCAGAACAGCGAGAGGAAGAGATAGTAGAGCAGTTTATTAAAGGAGTTAGGATTCCGCCAGATACTAGGGAAAAGTTAATCTTCGCCAACCTGCGAATCTGCAAGAAGCTAGGCGAATGCTAAGGCGAATTGAGGCCGCATGGCAACTATCGCACAAAGGAGGTGTTAGGATGATGAAAGGGAGAAGGAGAGCAAGAGAAGAAGCTCCAAGATTTAGTTCAACAGCAGAAGAGTGAGTTAGAGCAACAGAAGAAGCTGATTAAGGAGCTGATGGCGCACAAGCCACCACCTATGGCTAGACCGCAGCCATGCCCAGCTCAGATGCCGCGATGGAATTATCAGCAGCAACCGGCGTTTCAGCCGAGATTTGCGGCATATTATCAGCCTAGACCTAGGAGAGAGTTTCCGATTCGCTCTTATTCGCCGCAGCCAGGAAGGTGCGCAATTTGCCAGCAACCGGCATTTCAGCCGAGATTTCCGGCATATTATCAGCCTAGGCCTAGGAGAGAGTTTCCGATTCGCTCTTATTCGCCGCAGCCAGGAAGGTGCGCAATTTGCCAGCAACTGGCATTTCAGCCGAGATTTCCGGCATATTATCAGCCTAGACCTAGGAGAGAGTTTCCGATTCGCTCTTATTCGCCGCAGCCAGGAAGGTGCGCAATTTGCCAGCAACCGGCATTTCAGCCGAGATTTCCGGCATATTATCAGCCTAGACCTAGGAGAGAGTTTCCGATTCGCTCTTATTCGCCGCAGCCAGGAAGGTGCGCAATTTGCCAGCAACCCGGCTCAATAAGGCCTGGTATAGGTCACCAGTGCCGAGTGAACCGCAAACAGGGAAACTAGAGTACAGAGGGTGGCATGAGAGGCCACGACCCTCTAGGAGAAATGAGTACAAAATGAAGGCCTCTAATTGTAAATATAGTGTATATAGTGAAGGTTGGCGAACAGTCCCAATGCGAAAAAGACACATGGGTGGTGTGCATGTAAATAATGCGTTTGCACCAGCACCAATTTCCACTTATTCTGCGTCAGCACCTCATGCGTATGCACCAGCCGCATCATCATGTGTCAATCCTGCTTATGCTACTGAAAACCTAGCACCAGTAGTAGAAGAAGAATCCGAACCCGATTTTCGCCAGCCAAAGCCTAAGAAAATAGTTAAGCAAAAGGTTTTTCCGAAACCAAAGGTTGAATTAGTAAACCAGACAGGCTATGAAGCAATAGTAGTAGGCAGTATCGATAATCAAGAAGTAGACTTTCTAATAGACACAGGCGCTCAAAATAATTTTCTAAGTAGATCAGTTTGGTCAAAAGTATTCGAGCCGAATCAGATTAGAGACAAGTAGGAGAGTTTCCACATTTGATGGAACTACAGTGAAATTAGAAGGAGAAAGCAAGTACTTTAGTGCAGTTCGGAGATTTAGAATTAGAAATAGAATTTCTACTTTGCAGCCACAATTGTGACAACATATTAGGCATGGAATTCTTTAAAGATCGCTGTGAGAGCATCCAATTAGCCAAAGGCATGTTAATTTTAAAAGAGGGGACTTGTATTGTAATCCCATGCAGTATACTCATTTGCCAGTAAAAGTCTGCCGAGTATATACTCAGGAGAGGGCAGTAGTTCCGCCTAATAGCGCACTGCGAGTTCCAGTGAGATTAGCCAACAATTCAGAAGCTAATTATGGTACGCCAATGACTATTGAGACTATTGGAAGTAGTATAAGAACTAAAGGCAAGACATTAGACATGAATCCGACCTTAGTTACTATGCGCGATGGCGTAGCCATAGTAGAAGTAGTGAATCAAAGCACGGTAGAGGTGAAATTGCCGAAATCAACCTTAGTAGGTTTAGCTAAGCCAATCAGAACTAGAGAGCTCACCTACATGAATGGTGGAGTAGATCAAACCGTGCCACCAGATCAGCCAATCACCGGACGTGTCAATCAAACGCAATCTACATGTGAAACTTGGATTAGCGAAATAGATATTAGCGAAAATTTGACCGCAGAACAGAGAGATAGAGTGATTCAGCTCGTAAAAGAGCATAGAGAGGCCTTTTCGCAACATGATCTAGACATGGGCTTAACATCGTTAGTCACGCATGAGATCTCATTAAGAGACGAGACACCTGTTAGGATTCCAACCAGAAGGATCCCCCCTCATCTGCAGAAACAGGTAGATGCCCAGCTAGATGACATGTTAGCTAAGAACTTAATTAGGCCATGCTATTCGACTTATTCAACACCTTTAGTGATTGTACCTAAGAAAGATGGTACTATTCGAATAGTTAGTGAATTTAGAGTGCTGAATTCACGAGTGAATTACTTTCCGTATCCGCTGCCAAATATTCAGGAGACATTTTCGAACTTAACAGGCAGTCAATACTTTAGCAGCCTTGACCTGAATTCTGGTTATTGGCAAGTTCCGATAAAAGAGGAACACAAGTTTATGACCGCATTCTCAACATTAACAAGAGGTCAGTTTGAGTACCAAGTTATGGCTCAGGGCTTATCTAATGCCACAGGTACTTTTCAAAGGCTTATGAATCTAGTATTAGCAGGCATTTAACATAAACATGCCATGTCATACATAGACGACATAGTGACCTATTCTAAGCAGTTTGAAGATCATTTAGAACACCTCAGAGGTATTTAAAAGACTAATTAGTGCAGGACTGAAGCTAAGAGCTAAGAAGTGCAATCTATTCCACAGCGAGTTAAAATATTTAGGCCATGTAATTGGAAGAGAAGGAATTAGGACTGATGAAGCTAAGATAGAAGCTATTAGGAGCTGGCCAAAGCCGAAAGATGTGAAAGAGCGGAGAAGTTTCCTAGGATTATGTAATTATTATAGTCGCTTTGTTAAGAATTATGCTGAGGCTGCACATCTGTTATTTCAATTAACTAGGAAAGGAGTGCAGAACTTTCAGGCAAAGTGGACTAGGGCTCATGATGAAGCATTTGGGGAGCTTAAGAAAAGAATGATGTCAACAGAAGTGTTAGCTTATCCAGAATTTGTAGACGATGAAAATGTTAGAATGGTCTTAGATACTGATGCTAGTGATGGACGCATAGGGGCCTGCCTAGGCCAAATCCAGTCAGATGGCATCGAGAGGCCTATAGCATATTTCAGTCGTGCTATGAAAGAAACAGAAGCGCTATCCAATAACTAGGAAAGAGTTACTAGCGTTAGTAGATGCAATGAAGCATTTTAGATTTTATCTGATAGGAAAGCGATTTTTAGCGCGCACAGATCATAAGGCGATTTTATGGTTATTAAGGCAAACAGAGGCCCAAGCGATTCTAGGACGTTGGGTGGAACGCTTAAATGAATTTCAATTCGATATTGAGCATAGAAGCGGTGCAAAACACCAACGCGGACAGTTTGTCCAGAATACCGGCAGAAGTAGCTGAAACAATCAAGATTAGGAATGGCGTGAAAGCCTGTGAAAATGAAATAGAGTGAAAAAGGCGTGAAGCCGAGAAACAGCGTGAATGCTGCAGTAGGCGAGAGAGTAGAGGAAAGAGGAAGAGAGATGCAGACTCCGCATCCAGAGGACCCAGAGTCTAGGATCAAGTCATTAGTCATTTCAGGAGCAAAAGGTGTGAAGGTAGAAGACGTGTCAGCACTGAGTTCAAGCTTAAAGCAACAGAACAGAGAGACTGAACCTGATCACAGAGAGAGTGAGATGCCTAAAGTTGAAAAATTGCTAACTGACTACTTGCAAGTACCATTGAAGAAGGAGCAAATTGTTAAAGCTCAGAGGGAAGATACAGCAATCTGCACACTAATAGAGTGGAAGCAAGAAAATCTGTCAGTCCCGCCAATTCAGAAAAAATGAGTCAGTCGAACTGAAGCAGTTAAGACGAAAATATGAGAAAATGAAGTTAGAGAGAAATCTGTTGACTATAGAAGAAGAAGGAATCTGGAAAATTGTTTTGCCTAAGTCGTTAGATAAGCTAGTGTTTAACGATCTGCATGATAGCCCGCTAGCAGGACATTTAGGTAGAGACAAAACAGTTCAGCGAGTTAGCTAGAGAGATTTTGGAGATCAGGCTTAGTAGCCGCAATAGAAAAGCATGTGGCAGAGTGCATCCCATGCTTAGAGAGCAAAAGAGGCCATAAAGTGCAAGCTCCGATTCAGTCATTTCCAATTAGTGAGCCATTTCACCGATTACACATAGATGTGATAGGGCCAATTTCTCAGATTAGCAAAAGAGGCCATCAATATGTGTTAACAATAGTAGACAGCAATACTCGCTATCCATTCGCATTTCCAATGTGCAACCAAAAAGCTGACACAATTATTAAGCTATTGCAAGAAAGAGTATTCAGTGAATATGGCCAATGCCACTGGATTCACACAGATAATGGCAAAGCATTCACTACACTGTGAATCAAAAAGGTCCAACGGAGGTCCAAATTTATAATTTGGACTTTTGTCATCTAGAGGTCCATTTTTATAAAAATGAAAAAAGGCTTTCTATTCCATTAAAAAGCCATGTTTAACTACAATTTGTGTAGCAATTGTTATATGATCAAATTCACGTAATGTTATCAGCAGTAACTGCATCTACAACTGGAATTTGTTTAGGGGACTTGGCTTTTGTTTTTGAAAATAACGAAAGGAAATGTTAATGCTAATAACATCATGCAAAAACATTTACTGCTATTGATAATATAGTATCTAAGAGTTAGGAGTCTTGGTTAATTAATAATTATGTAATCATTCTGCGTTAATATTTTGCCACTGTTATAATGCTTGCATTCAAAAGCAATACATACAGACTGGACAAACCATCCATTTTTCCAGCTTTTTTAAACTGATTTGCCCTCCCTGATGGTAGTGAAGTCAAAGCTTACGTTCCCGCTGACTTCAGGCCTCTTTAATTAATGTAAAGTCGAATAGATATTAGATATTTTGTCTTAGAAATAGGATTTTCATGGAACAGGATGTGGATAGGCATCTTGCTTCTAAATCTAATCATAAGAATAGTGAAATAAATATAAAATGTACATTTTGTTCATTTTCATGTCAAGTATTTTTAAGGTTATATCTCATATTAAGTTTACACATTCATTTGGATGTCACTGTTTTACCTGCCCTATCTTAGATTGTTTTTTATAGTAGTAGTTCAATAGAAGCTTTAAGAGCTCATGCTTATCATATGCATAGTCAACTTACTAATGTTGATTCTTATGTTATGTCTAATTTAGAAAATGCTCTGAAAACTGAGGATGAAAAAAATGAAACAGTTGAAGTCTGTCCTGATAATTGTCAACCTAGTCTTAGTGGTACCAATGAGCCTAATAATGGCTTAAATGAAGAAAATGAAAGTATTCCAACAATAAATCTAGAAAAAATAACATGTGATACCCTTCGAGACAATATAAGAAAAAACCTTGCTAAAAACTTTGTATACTATTATTTCAAATTTGAAAATGCATTTTTTTTTCTAAAGAAAAGTCTAATCAGTTATGTGAATTGGTAAAAGAAATGGTTTCACAATTTGCTCATGATTATCTCTGCCTATTTGAACAGTTTTTAAAGGAGGAATATCCATCTTTTAGTAAAAACTTAATTAATAATCAGTTTAATATGCAAGAAATGATTGATATCTCATTAGAATTTTTATTAACTGATTCAAAGGTCTTTGATATTCTAAAACATCAATATAACTTAGTTTAGCCAATAGAAATTGTCCACCCAGAGATGAGTTCTAAAATCCAATATATCCCAATAGCTGAAATGCTTGCTTCAATAATAAAAAATGAACATTTGATGAAATTTATTGTTGAGCCATGTATCAATAATTGTAACTTTTTTACATCAACCTATTTTAAAGAATGTATATCATCATTGGTAACCAGTGACAGTGGGATTTTTTTGAAACTGTACTCAGACGAAATTGAAGTTTGTAATCCAATTGGATCAGCCAAGACAAAGCATAAGCTATGTGTTATTTATTATAGTATTCTTAATTTTCCTGAATACTTGAATTCATCATTAGAATTATCTTTCTTGTCAACTAGTTTTTCTGAGTCTACAATAAAGAAAGCAGGCTTACAATTTTGCTTGTCTCCATTAATTGCTGAGCTTAATGATCTATATTATAAGGAATTTGAAATAAATACTTCTTTAACACTGCCTGTTGTGGCTTGCTTTATGACTGGGGATAATCTATCTATGCATCAAATGTTAGGTTTACAGAAATGCTTTTCTAGTGGGTATGTATGCAGGTTTTGTTATAAGGAATATAGACAGCTTTGTAGTATAAATATTCAACATTTAGATACACTCTTTCACTTTAATTATAGGACCCATTTATCAAATATCAATGATTCACAACAATTAAACAATGGCTTTGTCAGAAATTCAGCTTTTGAGGGTTTGTCTTATATTGATTTGCAATATTTTTTCCTACCTGATATTATGCATGATGATTTGGAACGATTTTCACATCTGGTTGTGTGTCTTGTACTATTAAATGCTATGGAAAAAATCATGTAAGCATGGATTTATAAATGAACAATTTAGCAAAATTTATGATATGTCACTTCCTAAGCTAAGCAAATATAACATAAAAAACTTTCATTTGCCATGCACTGCTAGTCAAATGATAGTCATCTTACAATATTTTGGTTTACTTTTTGGGGATTTATTTGATTATGATGATGACATTTGGATATTATTCTGCAACCATAAGCTTTTTCTTAATATTATATTATCACCATATTATGATAAGGATGTTGATATTGATTATTTTAAGTTTTTAGTAGCAGCACAACTTGAAACTATATATAAATACACTGACTTTAACCCAAAATACAAATGTAAACTATATTATATCTGCCATTATCCAGAATTATACCATTATTTTAGTGGTCTAGGGTATCTTTGGTGCATGCGAAGTGAGGCCCAACATCAGGTAATAAAGAATATAAGTAGACAATGTAAAAACTATAATAATGTTGCCTTTACATGTGCAAAAAACTTTCAAATTCAAAAGGCTTTAGTTGTTACACATTTCATGCCCCATGATCTAAAAGAAGCAAAGTGTAGTAGTATAATTAAAATCAGTTCAATTTTAACAACTCCTGAGAAAATCAAACTAAGTAATACACTCAATGTCAAATTTGATTCATTAGGCCAGATTTGCTTCTCAACCACAGTTCTAAATTTTAGAGGATTTCATTATAAAACTCCAACACTTAATAAAAGATATTGCTTGGCTATATTTAAAGATAGCTATATTGATTTAATAATGATTTCTTGCATCATTAAGGTCACAAACAAATGGGTTCTCATTTGCATAAAGATTAAAGCTACATTTTCAACCCATTATAATTGTTATTTATGTACTATTTTAAATGATGACACTATATTCTGTATGCCTAGCCAGCATATTGTTCACCAGCAAGTTCCTCTTATGCTTTATCGTGGCCAACTTTATGCTTCATTAAAATACCATCCATATGTTGATATGCTGAATGAAAAGTCAGTTTAAAAAAATAATAGCAATAAAAGTAGTCCAATATGTTCCAACTTGTAGCTCAATGATATATACTTTTTAGTAAACTTATCAACAACAATTTTGTTTACTTTTTGCTTCAAGGCGAGCTTTTGGACTGTGTATCAAAGCCATCAAATGAGACACTTTTCATGCCAAGCACTCCTGCCAGACAGCAAGCCAGTAGCTCCGAACTTGTAGGATCTACTGGAGTGAGCATGCCAGGTGGAGCAGCTGCTGGTAGCTTACCGTGGCCTGAGGTCTATACCCTGCCTCGGATGGGCAAATTGAGTGACGCTCTTCGCGAACTTCGGCTCAATCCAGAAAAGGGTGCAGAGTTCAAAGTTAACCCAACATTTGTAAACCGGTTTCTAAAGTTCATTATTGAGGACGTCTTTCAACAGTTCAAGTCTGAAGACAATCCATATTTGTCTGGTGTTGAAATTTGCGATATCTGCTGTGCCATAATTGCAACCTATTCTGGCCTCCGGGACGATTCGCCTGAAGGGTTCCATTTTTGGCGAATTAAGATTTGCCATCGCTTGAAGGACCTACACAGCAGAAAGCTTACATCATTCACAAGCCCAATTGTTTTGCAAATGTGTGGCAAGCATGGGAGGAAGCGCAAAGTAACTGCTGCTGCTGCTGCATGTGCTCCCACTAGCGACACTTCAGCTGATGAATTGGGTGATGATGGTGTTGATGAACCCATTGACAACTCTGGTGATGATGAGCAACCACCATTTGAGCATCGACCAGTTGAGCCCGACTGTCGAAGTGTCATGAATAAAAGTGTAGATTTTGAAAATGATGGCACCGTACCCCCTAGCCATGAACAGCGACGAGAGCAACTGAATTCTGATTTTGGCAGAGTCAGTATTTTGGAAGTGCTGGATGAAATGCATGTGCTATTTCCTGTGCGAATTTCACGATGCCAGGATAAAACTGTTGCCGAGGAAGTTGAACTTTACCGACTGCTAACTTTATTGCTTGTCATTCTTCAAGAGACTCATCTGATGATTGAGGAGTACAATAAAAGCAAGACAGACTATATTTGTGCATCAGGTCCAAATGAGATTCGGACTAACATTACGGCAGCGCTGATGAAAATATACAACAATAGAAAACACCTAAAAAACTACAAGTTCTGCAAAAAATATGCGGATGCTGTCGACTCTGATGACGAAAAATTGTGTGCTGCAGTCTGTCTTCTTCTTGGTCGGCTGAAGATTGATGCCAAGAAGATTTTTTGCGATGGTCTTCTCGTAAGAATTGTCGAGAACAGCAAGTGGTCTGGCGTTTCTGTCAATGGTGCTACCCTGGTGTTTGATAATGCAGCGGATACCGTCATTGTCTTCATCATCATGTATGTTGCTTTCAACCTACAGCATGTCCCCTTCCTGGAACCATTCCTCGAGACGATTGAGGTTCTGGCCAAGCTGCGCAGCCGGTCTGCTGTTTCACGTAGCTCCACCAAGACTGTTATTGTATCTTTTCTGTAGTTGCTGTTTCATTGCATTGCCTTCATTTTCAAAAACCGATTAGTTGAGCTATCTGACTTTCTTGTGCTCGAGTAGTTTTATCCCTAGATATAAGATATTCCTACAGGATAGATAATGGAATAATGGAAATGGTATAATGGAATTATGGAAACGGTGTATTTTTGCAGACACAATATCATAGTTTATTTAGTCCATTTTGTGTTCCAAATGTTCGATTTGCATTTTTAGAAATGAGAATGCATTTTTGTACTTTGCAGTTTTTCTGTCTGTGAGATAATAAAAATGAAGGGTGCACAAAACAAACATTTAATTCAATGGGTATCCATTTGCCACATTATAAAGTCTGTTTAAATCCTTGTTGGAATGTTGTCAAATTGCAGCCGGGGTGTTCGTGCACTTTTACTTTTTGTGTGTTCTATAATGTGGCTTTCTGTGGAATTTTGTCCAGTCTTCTATGCTATACAAGGTGTGTTTTGTTAACTTTTTTGCATATCAAAATGGAAACTATATGCCTCTGCTTTTCATGTATGCATGCTAGAGCTTTTTACTTTACTGTTGCTAGTGTAAAGACGTTTATAATGTGTACATTATATTTTATATGCAACTCATTACTTGCAAGTGATGAGTTGTTAATATTACAGAAAACATTCTTGGCCTTTAGTGACTTCCTTTATTAATTCATGAAATCGACCCTCCAAAAGGGCATGCAATGATTGCAATCCTTAAAGCTCGGACCCCTCTAAAATGGACCTTTTAATTTGGATCGAAAAATGCATATTTTTTAGAGAGAAATGGTCTTTCAGAGGTCCAAAAATTGACACTTTGGGCCCTTCAATTTGGACATTTTTCTAACAATTTGGACCTTAAAAAGCGGACCCTTTTTTAAAATGGACATTTGGAGGTCCAAAAATATCGACGCTGCGGACCTTGCAATTTGGACCTTATTCTAACAATTTGGACCTCAAAAATGGACCTCAAAAATTGGACCTTCAGAGGTCCAAAAATATCGACGCTGCAGACCTTACAATTTGGACCTTGTGTGGACTTTTTTTTGGACCTTTTTGCACCGCAGTGTAGTAAGCAATTTAGTGCATTTTGTGAGTTGTACAATGTGAAGCATACTTTCACAACTCCATATCACGCTCAAAGCAATGGTTTAGTTGAGAGGTTTAACAAACAGGTCAAATCAATAATCACATGCCTGATAAAAAAGGATCACAGCAATTGGGATTTATTAATTCCAGCCGCCTTAGTTGCAGTTAGAACTAGCGTTAATCAAACTAGAGGCTATTTGCCGCATTTCTTATTGTTTGGCAGAGAGGCAGTTTTGCCCATAGACAGCGAACGTAAAGAGCCAAATCAATATGCTAATTATCCGACTTATGTAGCTGAGCATGCCGAAAGATTAGAGAGTGCCAGAAAAATAGTTAAAGGAAAGTTTGAGAAAGTACATGACAAGAGACAGATAGACGCTGAGAATCAGAAGAAACCTAAGGTTATTGAAGTAGGAAGCCTAGTGTTGATTAATAATCCACAACTTAACATTGACGAGTCTAACAAGTTTCATAGGAAAAAGAGAGCCGCCTTTAGGGTGCTTAAGCAAATTTTAGAAGTAGTTTTTAAGATTCAGAAAGAAGAAGAAGGCAATTTAGTAGGCAACAAGTTATTAGTACACAGGGATAACATGGCCCCAGTGCCAAACTCTGTGAAAGAGCCAATAGATAAGGGAAGCCAGAAGAGCACTGAGACAGTAGAAATTATTAATAACGAAAGCTAGACAAAAGCTAAGCATTTAAATAAAGGAAATCAGCAGGAGGTAGGACAGTCAGGCAAGGGAAGCCACGCCAGAAAGAATAGACTAGAGGAACCAGTTATTGAATTAGAAGAAGAAAGCTCTGATGAGGAACAACCGAAGTGGTTTTGCAAGATTTGTGAAAATGAACAATCAGTATATGAGAATGAATCAGAATTGGAAGCGGAGTCAGAAGCTGGGATAGAAAATAATATGCAACATGAGAGCCTAGTGGAAGAGGAGATGGAGAGGTCAGAGCAAGAGGGGGGAGAAGTAACGATCGATAACAGACGCGAAACAGAACAGGGGGAAGGAGAAGGCGCGCATGCGGGCCACACTGAGAATGGGGGTACGCTAGATAAAGAGGGTAATAAAATCAAACCATATAACACACGCAGCCATACTAGGCCACCAGTCAAATGCCAGTGTTATCTAAAAAAACTTGCTACTGTATGGAGACTATTAGAGAAACTAAACTTTTAGCCAGCCAATAGGAATCTAGTTGCAGTTTAAATCAAGTGTTTTATTGCGCAACGGCCAATAAGATAATTTGTACAGATTAAAACAAGTTAAGTTTGTTGAAATAAACTCAATGGGGGGGGAAACAAATTATATAAAAGGGACACACGGGGCCAGGGGAGGGACCACAATAGAATCCAGAGTTATCAGAATTTAAACCAAAGCAGCTATAATGGAGGATTTTGAAGCATTTGATCAGTTACTAGCAAGTTTTAAAGTTGATTTGTGCAAGGACCAGGAAGAGGAGGCAGTAGATGCCCGAATTCTAGATAGACCGAAAGAGGCGGTAAACACCCAGGTAGACAGCCAGCAAGAGGCGGTAAACGCCCAGCACCCTAGCAGTAGTCAGGCAGCACACACTCAGATGAGTAATAGCAGTCAGAGTGAGGTGGTGTATGCCCACTAAATCAGCGGCAGCCAGCAGGAGGCGGTGTATGCCCAACATCCCAGCGGCAGCCAGCAGGAGGCGGTGTACACCCAACATCCCAGCGGCAGCCAGCAGGAGGCGGTGTACGCCCAGCATCCCAGCGGCAGCCAGCAGGAGGCAGTGTACGCCCAGCATCCCAGCACCAGACAAGAGGCAGTGTACACCCACCATGTCAACAGCAGCCAACAAGAGGCGGTATACGTATCAACAACCAAAGCAACTGCCTCGCCGTCAAGACCAACTCAGAGGCTAAAATCAATAGTAATCAAACCGGCTAAACAGCCTGTGCCGCATGAGCCAGGGGCTTGGGCCGCCTTGCTTAAAAGACAGGCAGAAAAGCTGGTAGAAGTCAGCCAAGCCCTCATCAAGTGGCAGCCTGAAGGCGCTACAGCTACCCAACATCTCATTGCCAAGCATCCGCGGATGATCCTCCCTAAGCGAGAGCCGCGGCAACAGCAGCAACAGATCCCTTCGGCAACCAGGCTCTCCGTGCCGCAGGTTGCTGTGTCGACAACCTCAGCAATGCCACGGCAGTGGATGGAAGCAGCTGCTGAAAGCATTCAACAGGAACTGCCCGCCGCGCCAGAATATTGGCGAACGGCGCGACCAGCCTATCAACATCTGCAAATGCAGTTGGGCGCCAACTTTTCGGCTGTGCTGTCATCCATCCCCAGGCATCGTCATGAATACTATAAGTACTTGATCCGCCAACTAAAAATTATTTATGCCATGTAGCCCTGCTTCGCCTGGATGGGCGAGGGTTTATGCCGCAGGCTGCAGAACCAAAAGATGTGCTTAAAACGCTGCGCTGAGAATTTAGTCATGAGCAGAGCATAGCTGCCTGGCGCAGGGCGGTTTGGTACTCACTACAAACTATTCATCAGGCCGGCTGGGCCTATCAGCAGTTGCAACTCAGATTCGAGGTGTGCTGGATGGCCGCCGATCTCGGCTGGCCAGTCGAGGACAGCCTACCGCTGGAGTTCAACATGAACTAAATAAGTAGACACTAATTTCTTTTCTGGCTAAGCTTTAGTAATACTTTTAGTACATAACATTGCTCATGCCTTAGGTTACTATGTTAAATATCTATGTATACTTTTGCTCACAAGCTCATTACTTATACTTTGCTCACATGCTCATTACTTATACTTTGCTCACATGCTCATTACTTATACTTTTGCTCACATGCTCATTACTTATACTTTGCTCACATGCTCATTATTTATACTTTGCTCACATGCTTATTACTTATACTTTGCTCACATGCTCATTACTTATACTTTGCTCACATGCTCATTACTTATACTTTGCTCACATGCTCATTACTTATACTTTTGCTCACATGCTCATTACTTATACTTTTCTCACATGCTCATTACTTATACTTTTGCTCACATGCTCATTACTTATACTTTTCTCATGCTTATTACTTATACTTTGCTCACATGCTCATTACTTATACTTTGCTCACATGCTCATTACTTATACTTTGCTCACATGCTCATTACTTATACTTTTGCTCACATGCTCATTACTTATACTTTTCTCACATGCTCATTACTTATACTTTTGCTCACATGCTCATTACTTATACTTTTCTCACATGCTCATTACTTTTACTTTTGCTCACATGCTCATTACTTATACTTTGCTCACATGCTCATTACTTATACTTTGCTCACATGCTCATTACTTATACTTTGCTCACATGCTCATTACTTATACTTTGCTCACATGCTCATTACTTATACTTTGCTCACATGCTCATTACTTATACTTTGCTCACATGCTCATTACTTATACTTTTGCTCACATGCTCATTACTTATACTTTTCTCACATGCTCATTACTTTTACTTTTGCTCACATGCTCATTACTTATACTTTGCTCACATGCTCATTACTTATACTTTGCTCACATGCTCATTACTTATACTTTGCTCACATGCTCATTACTTATACTTTGCTCACATGCTCATTACTTATACTTTGCTCACATGCTCATTACTTATACTTTGCTCACATGCTCATTACTTATACTTTTCTCACATGCTCATTACTTATACTTTGCTCACATGCTCATTACTTATACTTTGCTCACATGCTCATTACTTATACTTTGCTCACATGCTCATTACTTATACTTTGCTCACATGCTCATTACTTATACTTTGCTCACATGCTCATTACTTATACTTTGCTCACATGCTCATTACTTATACTTTGCTCACATGCTCATTACTTATACTTTGCTCACATGCTCATTACTTATACTTTGCTCACATGCTCATTACTTATACTTTGCTCACATGCTTGTGTACATTATTTATATGCTCACATGCTGTCATTGTTTAATCATGTTTATTATGTCTGTACTTTAGTTCTGTATTCCTGTTCATCATAACTATCTTTAACATGCCACTACATGCCAAATTTTCTTCCCATTTGTTTAAATTCCCTAAACAAATCGAATTATTTTGTTATAATTTTAGTAATTGTTAAAATGCATCTCACCTTTCCCAAATTTTTCTATATAAAAGAAATCAGGTTGACACTAAAAAATATAACCTTGGCGCTCATTCTTAATATTTGCTTTTAATTATTCTTGCGAGAATCTTTTAGTGAAACAAATCTAAATTTGGCTAAGACTTATCTTGGTATTTCTTTCATAAGATAGAAAAACTAGACGTCGTGAAGACCCAAAACAGGATTCTAGATAAGGAAACCAGAGGTCGTGGAGACCCAAAACCAGGATTCTAGATAAGGAAACCAGAGGTCGTGGAGACCCAAACCCAGGATTCTAGATAAGGAAACCAGAGGTTGTGGAGACCCAAACCCAGGATTCTAGATAGGGAAACCAGAGGTTGTGGAGACCCAAACCCAGGATTCTAGATAGGGAAACCAGAGGTTGTGGAGACCCAAAACCAGGACTCTAGATATCACAAGGTTTTCTAAGAAATCGCATGAGTTAGGAATTCCTAGGAAAAATTCATAGTTTAGAATATTTAAAGTAGACATTGAGTAATTTTAGACAGACAACTAGGTCTGCAGCACGGTGAAATAATAGGATAGGAGTTTCCCCTGGAACACAATAATTATTATTAATAATTTACTAGTTGTTCATTTATCAAAGCCCTTGACAGTTTATCTTGAGTTATTTGCCTGTGGGGCATTAAACAACCAAACTCATCTCATCTCCAAACGAGCTCTGAGATCTCAACGTTCCATAATACGAAATTATAGTGGTATCAGCACTATTCTACTAATAGTAATCAGCTCAATAACTCAGAAACAGATTTATGGTGTCTAGACCATTGAGTCTACAAATTTGAATGACTGGGCCGCTATACAACCGCTTTGCTACGATTATGACTACCCTCCCTCCAGACTTGAAGACCCGGCTATTAGAGTAAAAGGAGAAAAAATTCATTTTGATTCGTCTGCGCAATTTTCTGGCTTTATTTGTGCGAACTCAATGCTGGTGGCAATCCAAACAGGAATCCGCCCCACCTCATTGGTGTTAGCAAATTTTCAAAGCTGCCCATTCCAAGAAAATTCTTCTCTATCCCCACCTAAATAACTACGGCTATGGGAATCTATTTTATATTATATAAAACAAAGTAGAAGGCCCCGTGCTTATGTCATGCCAAAATAAAATCATATTGAACTTTAAGTATCGGGCCTACACTATATTGATATAATTGTAAACTGAAAACTATGAGTATAACACTTAATAAGTATTAAGAAGGTAAAATGTAATTTATTTATACATTTAAAGTTGGGCCTATGAATTTAGTCAATGAAAATATCTCTAATATTTTACTTACCTAAAGACGTAAAGTGATATAACTTAGCAATACTAGAAATATGAATACATGTAATATACAAAAATATTATGAAAAGTAATCAAACTGTTTATATTAAGGCCTATTTATAAAGAAAAATAATGTAATCAATACTATTTTAAATATCTAAAAAAAGAATTTAAAAAACTCATAAAAATTATTTTAAAGATTCATTTTAAGACTTATAGTTTATTAAAAGCTTAGCCAGCCTTAGACTAGACCTAGAGAGAGGCTATATAATGTATATCTTGATAACAATAGTGTCTAACTCAATTAGGATTAGTTAAACTAGGCTAACTAGGCCTACTCAGGCTTACCTACGTATTTGGCCAATATTTTCTTAATAAAATATAAATTTATAATATTGGAATATTTATTCCAATTCTTATTTAGGTCTCTCTTTTTCTTGTTTTTTTTCTAACTAATACAAGCCTATCCTAATAGCCTAGCTAGCCCCACTAGTCCAACCAACAATATATTATATACTAGGTAATTCTACTAGTAGTACTAATTCAAATTTTAATAGGCCTTCTGATATTATAGGCCTTGATTAGGCCTATTTGTTTTTAGACACTAAAAAATATTATTTATATTATATACTTCAGATGTGTGCATAGTATTCATAATCATATGCAAACAAATGAACAACCATGGATTTGGAGTATGGAGTATCTGTGGTACTAATTAGTTTTTAAAAGTAGATAAATAGCTAAAACTCAAAAGTAGGAATGCTGCTCTTACTAAGACTAAGACACAAAGAGGATCGAGGATATGATGTATTAAAAATGATATGAAAAATGCAATGTAGAAATGCGCCTGCATAAAAAAATTATTTCTACTCCATTTCCTGCAGCTGTCGCAGTCCAGTCCGTCATTACCATCATTGAAGCCCTTACGGCAAACAGGGCATTTTGCAGCTCGCCGACGCCCGCGGGGCATTGTTCAGCTGCACGATGCAACCCCAAGGCGCGACACGCCGACGCGCACCATTGAGGGCCGAGCGTTTCTACGAAAATTTACTTCCAAAAAGTGTGCACGTTTTAAATAAATTTGACGTCGCAATACCACTTTTCACTTTCTCTAGCTGGTCTATAATAATCAGCTACAATTTGCTGAGTTGACGTCATGTCTGGTTGACGGAATGCCGGTTGACGAAATGTTTGGTCACCGAAAAATTGTATTTCGGGATCGATTGATTTGTATCTGCTGCTGAATTTCTGCGAACATTCCAATGTTTTAAACAATTAAATTTGCTTCACTATGTCTGGATCTTCTCAGCCAACATCTTCTGAAAGCAGCCGCATGAGAGTCCGGTAACCTTTTCATCGACTGCAAATGGAGGCTGCATGCACAGCAGCTGCAGCGGCGCGGTGGCCCGCCAGTTTCCATCCAGAGACTGGGCAATGCAGTGGGAACCACGAGTTTCTGCGAGTTCCATCACGTGACCGACTGTTACACCATCAAGACACTGCATGGCTCCACATACATTCAGATCACTCAAGGACGACTGAAGTAACGTATATATTTAAGTATACTACTTAAGTATCCTTATCTACTTGCTAGTTTGGTCTCTTTTCACGTTTTTTCTTGTTTGTTTTGACATAATAAAATCAGCACTTTTAGACGGATACTGTACTGTTGACAAGTATTTTGAGGTGTTAAAGTCCGAATTGTTCAACTTATTGATGTCCTAAATGAAAGGGCATATGTTACTGCCTATATTCTGCGCAAAAATATAAGCATCTAACGATTAATAGCGTACACAGGAGATACATTGAAAAATCGGCCTCCAATGAAATTTTCACCAATTCTGAGTCTTGCGTCCTTCTACTTAAGTAGTCCTTGAGATCACTAACGTACCGCCCACCCAAAAGCGGGATCCTCGATCACTTCTTCTTTATAGGGCCCAGGAGAACCATGAAACTTGGACGACTTTGGCCCGTGCGCTCACGGATTTCATCAAAGGATTAAGGCCATACATAACCGGCGATACCGAGATTTGCGCAGCCGTGAAGAGTGAAGAGTTTGATCGAGTGCAGGTGATCAGTCACCCGAAAACTCCCACTTCCAGACACTTAAGCCTGGGAACAAAATGCAGTGATCACTTACTGTTGCGGGCTCCTCTTCTTTGTCGCGCGTGTTTGAAGAGCTCGTCTCTGTAGAGCTGTTCCTCCCGGGGTAGTCTTCTTGAAGTCTAAAATCGGCCGAAAGTGAGAGCGTAACAATTTAATCCGTCGACGTCGTCGAGTGGTGTGCTCCTATCGGTTTCTCTAGGATAATCCAAATCAATAAATCGATAATCTTCTAAGGGTATCGGAATCGGTCCGCAGATCCTATCCAATCCCTTAGGAAAATGGGAGGCCTCAAATTCAGTGAACTCAGTTTAAATCAACTGATCAATAACGGCCGGCAATAAAATCGCTCTCAGTAATCCAAATAACAAGGGCTCGAACAAAGGCTCACCAATTGGTTTACTTCTCCCTCAGAGATGTAGCCTCGATTAGCTTCTGCAGTCAGCTCAAGGTGTTTTGAGGCTGCTCCGAGTCTGAGATTTTTAGCTCGGATTTTGGCTTGTATTTATAGGAAAATTTCGTGAAAAACTGATTATTTTTAGTAGGGGACAGTTTTGGGTTTTGGAAATTTGACCCCTATAGAATCAAATACCATATTCAGAGTTCTAAATTTAAATGTTGCAAAAGATGATCATTTGTTGCTTTCGTGGTCTTAAAAATAGAGTGTGACAATTTGGAATCTTTAGCTTTTGAGTTTTTCGAATTTTTACGTTACTACTTATAGTAGTTTATTTTGTACTGTGTTTTGGAGATCTCTACACCCGCGCATGCAGAAATTAAAGTAAGCCAGTTTGGTAGGCGGACCTGGAGGAGCAGGCGGCACGGCTGGCGATGCAGAGACTTTGGAGAGCTGGACGAGTTGCAGAGGCGGATGAAGCAAAGGCGGCACTGGCGACCTCCTATACATGTAGATGGCTTAGCAAACCTAATGGGAAGAGAGGTCATCCAGTCTGTCTGGGGCACGACGCGAAACACAGGACTTGTGTGGAGCGCGGTGAGAATGAGCTCACAGGCCGCAGGCGCCGAGGCGTTTCTCAATCTAGCGGCGAGCGAGCTGACGAACGGCTGGCGGAGTTTTTTGTGAACGCTCTGGCCCCACCGCAGCTGGAAGACATCCCCGATGTGTCGCTGCCAGCCGTGCCAGGATAGGGTGATTTCAACGCATGACCTATCACCGTGTGACCGAGTTGCTAGAGGCGGTGAGCCGCTCTGCAGGAGGCAAGGCTACGGACAATACTCCCGGTGAGGCTCTGCGGATCACGCAAGTGGCCGAAGGGTGATGGTGAACACCATGCATGAACAGGGCTCTGGACGGAGACCCCGTTCCTGTTGAGTGGATGACCACCTACTGGTTGCGATCCCCAAAAAGCCAGGCACCACGCGGAAGGAAGAGTCCCGAGGCTTCTCCCTGACTTCCTCCGCTGCTAATAAGCTCTTCAACAAGCTGAGCCTACTGAAGCGGCTACAGCAAGTGCTGGACCCATACTAGGCTCTGGCCTGGCCACGTCGGGGCGTCGCCACCACCCAGATCCTCACCCTCCGACGTGTCATAGTTACAATCAATCATGCTAGCTTTCTGCGATAGACACAATCAATCATGTGGCTTGCTGCCATAGACACAATCAGTCATGTGGCTTGCTGCCATTGACACAATCAGTCATGTGGCTTGCTGCCATAGTTACAATCAATCATGCTAGCTTTCTGCGATAGACACAATCAATCATGTGGCTTGCTGCCATATACACAATCAGTCATGTAGCTTGCTGCCATTGACACAATCAGTCATGTAGCTTGCTGCCATAGACACAATCAGTCATGTAGCTTGCTGCCATATACACAATCAGTCATGTGGCTTGCTGCCATTGACACAATCAGTCATGTGGCTTGCTGCCATTGACACAATCAGTCATGTGGCTTGCTGCCATTGACACAATCAATAATGTGGCTTGCTGCCATTGACACAATCAGTCATGTGGCTTGCTGCCATTGACACAATCAATAATGTGGCTTGCTGCCATTGACACAATCAGTCATGTGGCTTGCTGCCATTGACACAATCAGTCATGTAGCTTGCTGCCATATACACAATCAGTCATGTGGCTTGCTGCCATTGACACAATCAGTCATGTGGCTTGCTGCCATTGACACAATCAGTCATGTGGCTTGCTGCCATTGACACAATCAGTAATGTGGCTTGCTGCCATTGACACAATCAGTCATGTGGCTTGCTAAAAGACTACTTAACAACTCAGGACGCTACACTCGCGAATGGTAGAGATTCTAGAAAAGGCCGCTTAATTTGGCTGTCTATGTTTTTTTAATAAGCCTTTTGGATAAAGAAGCAAGTACTAAGTGATAGATAATTATAAAAGTTTTGCGCTATAATAATTATTTTTACAGTTGTACAAACAATAAATATATGCAAATATTCCCAGCATAAGAATTGTAAACGACAATTGAAAAGTACGATATGCAACGAACCGGAAAACGCCGGACATAACTGTATAAGGAAAACATAGATGGCTATATCAAAGTTTAAAAATATACAGGTGTTTGAAATAAACATTCAGCTAGGCTTCAGTTTGCGGAGTCGGCGAGAGCAAACGGTGGTTGATTGTCTGGACGTCTCGGAATCTCTGCGCACCATGCCTTTATAGATGGAGTTGGCCAGTCTTCGAGACACTCCACGCAGCAGATCTCGGTCCAGTTGAACATCAAAATTTTTTGAAGATTTTCTCAAATACAAGCACGGAACTGCTAACACAACGCTGCCCAGAACCAAGAGAATGGGCATAACAGAAGCAGGCAAAGACAACTAACCATTCAGGCGGATGGCTCAGTTTCCCTCGAGATACAAGCGTAGTGAACTCACTACAAGTAGCGGAAGTATCCAGACCAGGCAAACTTGTTGCAATTGTTCGATCAGGCAAATTTTCTTTGTGTGAAACGTAGCAATTGCTTCCAGCTGACTGTAGCGCTGCAGCCTGTGCTGAAAACCTAATATGTCGGAAATTTTTACAAGCACATCGCGCCGATACGCCAAGACTGTGAAATCGCTCTTAACTCGAACGGAGGACTCAACAATGCGACTCGCAAATCCTGACATTGAACAACCCAGCCTCCGGAGGTAACAAAATCCAGGCTCAAAGCTGACGTAATGAATAGTGCCCACGAGACAATTCTGTCGACAGCATTGAAGGCAGTCAATTCATCAGGGGCCCTAGCTCTGTCGACTAACAGCACGCCTCGCCGACCAGCATCTCTAGAGCGTCCTAAAATATTTGAAACAGGCTGATACAACTTAGTAAGTAAACAAAGTACACAACCATTCATACTTACTTGAGACAGTCTGACGCAGGGAAGTCAATGAAAAATCTTTAAAGATTGAGGGTGGGTCGATAGGGCGTGTATGGCGGTTAATTCGTTTCAGTGGTGCATTTTTAGGCCAGTGATTTTTGCAGACTCCCATGTAGATGCTAGCCTTCTACAGATAGAATGGAATGATCATCACAATTCAGTTAATATAAGTATCTTTATAGTAGAAACGAAAAATTAGGATCAAAAGGCTACATAAATTACCTTAACTTGCACAGACAACGCATTGAGCCATGCCTCAGCTTCAGCTTCTTCCTTTGGAAAGCCAAAAACAGTGCATTTTTCACCGCTCTTATAATTGCTTCTGCATCCAGGGATGCAGCACTTCATTGGCATTTTGATGAAAAAGAGTGTTGCTATTTATCAAGATTTTAGACGAAAAAATTATTGCTACAAACCAGCAGTGCTGGTCTGAACCAGCATTGAGAATATGAAAGAATGTTAGTGAAAAGGCTTCATTGCCATAGACACAGCTAAAGCAAGCGGCCTTTTCTAGAATTTCTACCATTCGCGAGTGTAGCGTCCTGAGTTGTTAAGTAGTCCTTGGGCTTGCTTCTATAGACACAATCAGTCATGTGGCTTGCTGCCATTGACACAATCAGTCATGTGGCTTGCTGCCATAGACACAATCAATAATGTGGCTTGCTGCCATTGACACAATCAATAATGTGGCTTGCTGCCATAGACACAATCAGTCATGTGGCTTGCTGCCATAGACACAAACTATCATGTGGCTTGCTGCCATTGACACAATCAGTCATGTAGCTTCCTGCCATTGACACAATCAGTCATGTGGCTTGCTGCCATAGACACAATCAGTCATGTTGGCTTGCTGCCATAGACACAAACTATCATGTGGCTTGCTGCCATAGACACAATCAGTCATGTGGCTTGCTGCCATAGACACAAACTATCATGTGAGTTTCTGCCATAGACACAATCAGTCATGTGGCTTGCTGTCATAGACACAATCAGTCATGTGGCTTGCTGCCATACACACAATCAGTCATGTGGCTTGCTGCCATCGACACAAACTATCATGTGGCTTGCTGCCATTGACACAATCAGTAATGTGGCTTGCTGTCATAGACACAATCAGTCATGTTGGCTTGCTGCCATAGACACAAACTATCATGTGAGTTTCTGCCATAGACACAATCAGTCATGTGGCTTGCTGCCATCGACACAAACTATCATGTGAGTTTCTGCCATAGACACAATCAGTCATGTGGCTTGCTGCCATAGACACAATCAGTCATGTGGCTTGCTGCCATAGACACAATCAGTCATGTAGCTTGCTGCCATTGACACAATCAGTCATGTAACTTGCATGCCTTTGACACAATCAGTCATGTAGCTTGCTGCCATTGACAATGTGATAACTTTGTTAAGCGAGACAGAAGTGTGGAATTGCAGGAGTGAGTAAAAGGTGCTCGCTTGAGAGCTAGGCTGTTCACATTTATTATTTAGCACTGAGGTGGTGGGTGCAGACAGATTCAAACGCGCGCATGGGGTGGGGTGGAATAAAATACAATCTCTAAGCCGATCAATAACAACTCCACTGCTAGTGAGTCAACACTACAGTGCATGCAACCTAAAGCAAAGTTCATCGTGTCACTATGTCACATCTCCCCCCTAAGTTAACGCCCTCACTGCAGCATCAATCTGTCAGGTGGTGCTCGAACTCGATCTGGGTAGCGCCGGGGTGCCTCGTTAGCAGAGTCAGCCGTATCTGCCTGCGGCGAGGTAGACGTGCCGCCAACGTCAGGTGCCGCGCAGTCCTCGGCCGGGGTTGTGCTGCTGTTCGACTCGGCCAGCCCAGCAGAAGCCGCTAGCAGCTGGTCAGCGTGTCGCGCTTGTACGCCGCGCCCGGAATCGACTGTGCAGTTGCGAGTGCCGGCATTGACGATGACACCTTCGGCCCAGCGGCTGCTTTCTCCTGCACGAGCAGCAGTGCTGAAATCACGGTAGAGCACACGATCTCCAGGCTGGAACTGGCGCGCTGGCCGCTGCTGCTGAAACTGATGCTGCTGTCGCTGTTGCATGGCCGAAGTCAACGATGGTGTCAGGAGGTCCAGCCGGCTGCGCAGCCGGCGGCCAATGAGCAGCTGACTCGGCGCGGTGCCACTGACGCTGTGCGGAGTGTTGCGGTAGGCCATCAGCAGTCGTTGAAGTTGCGCGTCGGAGTGACCGCACTTACTCAGATGCCGCTTCAGCACCTGGACGAAGCGCTCGGCCTGGCCGTTGGTCGCCGGGTGGAATGGCGCCGAGAAGATGTGCCGGATGCCGTTGGAACTGACGAACTCAGCGAACTCGGCCGAAGCGAATTGAGGCCCGTTGTCCGACACCAAGGTTCTCGGTAGGCCGAGACGAGCGAAGATTTCTCGCAGACAGCTGATCGTCGCAGTTGCAGTGGTGCCGCTCATCCTGTGCACCTCTGGCCACTTACTGTGCGCGTCGACCAGGACCAGGTAAGTGCGGCCGTCCACAGGTCCCGCGTAGTCGATGTGCAACCGCTCCCATGGCTCAGTCGGGAATGGCCAGGGCTGCACCGGGGCCTTGGATGGATCCGCCTGATTGAGCTGGCAGGTGCGACAGGCTTTTACTGTGGCTTCCAAGTCTTTGTCGATACTTGGCCACCAGACGTAGCTTCTCGCGAGGGCGCGCATGCGGCTGATGCCAGGGTGGGCTTGGTGCAGCTCGTTCAACACTTGTTGTCGCAAGGCGGCTGGCACCACAACTCGAGCGCCCCACAGCACGCAGCCCTGGTCAATGGACAGCTCGCTCTGGCGCCTGGCGAAGTCGGTCAGGTCGGCGCAGATGGTCGAACCCGTCTGCAGACAGCGCAGCACGCGCCCTAGCACCGCATCCGTCCTGGTGAGCCGCGCCACCGTCGCTGCAGTGGCGGCCGAACCTGCGCCCTCGTCGATCAGCAGCGAGTTAACCGCTGTCTCCTCCTCGAACTGCTGCGGCAATGGCAGCCGGGACAGCGAGTCGCAGTTGGCGTGCTTCTCCGTCGGCCGAAACTCGAGCGCATAGTCATAGCTCGCCAGCCGGATCGCCCACCGCTGCATGCGGGCTGCAGCGTGTGCCGGGATGCCTTTCCACTCGCCCAGTAGCCCGAGTAGCGGCAGGTGATCAGTGACTATCGTGAATCTCCGGCCGTAGAGGAATTGATGGAAGCGGTGCAGCCCGAACATTATGGCCAGCGCTTCCTTGTCGAGCTGCGAGTAGCCCCGCTGTGCTGCGTTCAGGGTGCGGCTAGCGAATGCCACTGCGCAGTCTTTGTTGCCGATGCGATGGGACAACACCACACCCACTCCGTATGGTGAAGCGTCACACTCGAGCCGCAGCGGCAGATCCGGATTGTAATGCACCAGCACAGGTGAATGGAGCAGCAGACGCTTAGCTTCGCTGAAGGCGGTTTGCTGCGGCTTGTCCCACGTCCAACGAACGTCCTTGGCCAGCAGCTGATTGAGCGGCGCCACTACGGTGGACAGGTTAGGCAGGAACCGGCCGTACTGAGTCAGCATGCCGAGGAACGAGCGCAGCTGGCTGATATCCTTCGGCGCTGGGGCGTCTTGAATTGCGGCCACCCTGTCCGTCAGCGGGCTGAGTCCACATGCGTCAATGCGGTAACCCAAATACTCGACTGAGTCCATGAAGAACTGGCTCTTTTGCTTGTTCAGCCTGAGTCCCGAATCAAGAAGGCGCTGCAGAACTTCTTCCAGGTTTTTCTTATGTTGGTGCATCGTCTTGCCGGTGACCAGGATGTCATCGACAAACACCTGGACAGAGTCGAGATCTCCTAGCAGAGTGTCCAGTGTCTGTTGGAAGATCGCAGTGGCGCACTTGATCCCAAAAGGCATGCGATTGAACTGGTAGAGTCCCTTCGGCGTGTTGATCGTGACGAAGGCTTTGCTGTCTTCGGCGAGCGGAAGCTGCAGGAAGGCATTGGACAGATCGAGTTTTGTCCACTTGCAGCCGCCTCCCAGCTTGGCAAACAGGTCCTCGATCTTGGGTAGAGGGTACTGTTCGGTCAGGCACGCCGGGTTGAAAGTTTGCGTATAATCACCGCAAATCCTGACGCCGCCATCCTTCTTGACCACCGGAACGATCGGAGAGGCCCAATCGCTGTGCTTAACCGCCGAAATGATGCCGTTGGCCTCCAGTCTCTGCAGCTCCTCGTCCACGCGCTCTCGTAGTGCATACGGAACCGGGCGGGCTTTAAAGAACCGAGGTTGGGCACCGTCGACGACGTTGAGCCGCACTTTACCGTGTCGATATTCGCCAAGTCGGTCCTCGAACACCGCAGCAAATCTCTCATGCAGGTCGCTGATGTCGCTATCGGTCGACACGGCGTGCACCTGGGCCATAATTTTCGGCCAGTCCAGCCGAAGGTGAGCCAGCCAGTCTCGTCCCAGCAGTGCCGTGTCTCCTTTGTCGACTACAAGCAGCGGTAGCTGTAGCTGCTGGGCGTTGTGCTGGACGCAGACTGTGGCTTGGCCTCGCGGATGAAAGCGTTCATTGGTGAAGGTTCGCAGAACTGCGGCCGATGGAGCCAGTTGTAGCTGAGGAAGCAACTTCTGCTGCAGCTGCTGCGGCATCAGCGTGACTGCAGAGCCGGTGTCGATGACAAACTGGCATTCCTGTCCGTTGACGAGCAGCATGACTGTCGGTCCAGCGTTGCTGCCTGTTGGTCGGACTGCGAAGATGGGCACCTGGGTGTCACACGCGCCTTCGACAGTAGGTGCCATCCGCACCTCTTGTAACATGTGTAGCTTGGCCTGCTTGGTGGACTGGCAGACCTTGCGGATATGGCCGACCTTGCCGCATGCATGGCACTTGGCGTCCCTGAACTTGCATGAATGACGCTCGTGGGAACCGCCACAGCTTTTGCATGAGCTGCCACCGCCACCGTTGCCGCTGCCATTGCCGCTGCCGTTGCCGCTGCCGCCGTTGCCGCTGCCGCCGTTGTCGCTGCCGCTGACCCGATGCCCTCTGTGGTGCGCTGAAGGTGTCACCTGCTTGCGGCTACCTCTCTTGCTGACAAATTGCAGATTGGCAACAGACTCCGATGCCCTTTGTGACATCTCCAGGGACGAACGCTCTGCAGACTCCAGCGACATAGCCTTTGTTTGCAGGGATTCAAAAGTCGGCTCAACGACTTCCAGCAGCTTGGCTCGATAGGCGTCGCTTCGAAGGCCGAACACGAGTTGGTCTCGGAGCCGCTCATTTAGCGACTCACCGAAGTTGCAGTCAGCTGACAGAGCCTGGAGCCCCGCGATGAATGCCGTGAAGCTCTCGCCTGCTTGCTGAGTTCGTTGTTGGAAACGGAACCTCGCAGCTAGCTCCGAAGGCTTGGGTGCGAAGTGCGTTGTCAGCAGCTTCTTCAAGTCAGCGTAAGACTTCTGCGCCACTTGGACCGGCTGGCACAGACTCCGCAGTGTGATGTAAGCCTCCTCTCCAATCGACGTGATCAGAGTTGCCACTTTTGCCTCATCCTTCACCTCCTTGCAGATGAAGTACTGCTCGAGACGCTCTAGGAAGATCTCGATGTTTGTAGATGGTAGCAGTTGGCCCAGCGTGGGCAGACCCGTCGCCATTGTGATAACTTTGTTAAGCGAGACAGAAGTGTGGAATTGCAGGAGTGAGTAAAAGGTGCTCGCTTGAGAGCTAGGCTGTTCACATTTATTATTTAGCACTGAGGTGGTGGGTGCAGACAGATTCAAACGCGCGCATGGGGTGGGGTGGAATAAAATACAATCTCTAAGCCGATCAATAACAACTCCACTGCTAGTGAGTCAACACTACAGTGCATGCAACCTAAAGCAAAGTTCATCGTGTCACTATGTCACAGACACAATCAGTCATGTAGCTTGCTGCCATAGACACAATCAGTCATGTGGCTTGCTGCCATTGACACAATCAGTCATGTAGCTTGCTGCCATTGACACTATCAGTCATGTAGCTTGCTGCCATAGACACAATCAGTCATGTGGCTTGCTGCCATCGACACAATCAGTCATGTGGCTTGCTGCCATAGACACAATCAGTCATGTGGCTTGCTACCATTGACACAATCAGTCATGTGGCTTGCTACCATTGACACAATCAGTCATGTAGCTTGCTGCCATTGACACAATCAGTCATGTGGCTTGCTGCCATAGACACAATCAGTCATGTGGCTTGCTGCCATAGACACAATCAGTCATGTGGCTTGCTACCATTGACACAATCAGTCATGTAGCTTGCTGCCATTGACACAATCAGTCATGTGGCTTGCTGCCATAGACACAATCAGTCATGTGGCTTGCTGCCATTGACACAATCAGTCATGTGGCTTGCTGCCATTGACACAATCAATCATGTGGCTTGCTGCCATAGACACAATCAGTCATGTGGCTTGCTGCCATCGACACAATCAGTCATGTGGCTTGCTGCCATAGACACAATCAGTCATGTGGCTTGCTGCCATCGACACAATCGGTCATGTAGCTTGCTGCCATAGACACAATCGGTCATGTGGCTTGCTGCCATAGACACAATCAATAATGTGGCTTGCTGCCATAGACACAATCAATAATGTGGCTTGCTGCCATCGACACAATCAGTCATGTGGCTTTCTGCCATAGACACAATCAGTCATGTGGCTTGCTGCCATAGACACAATCAGTCATGTGGCTTGCTGCCATCGACACAATCAGTCATGTGGCTTGCTGCCATAGACACAATCAGTCATGTGGCTTGCTGCCATAGACACAATCGGTCATGTAGCTTGCTGCCATCGACACAAACTATCATGTGAGTTTCTGCCATAGACACAATCAATCTTGCACTCAGATTCAAATAAAAATGAGTTGTCCCCCGTCTTACATTTTATATTACTCGACAAAAACAAATACTTCTTAAACTCAGTTTGCTAATAAAGTTTCATCGCAACACCTACTTTAAACTTTTCAAATTAGAAGCATTAGTGCATTACATGTATAGTTGGGAGAGAGTTGTCAGCTCGCAGTGGCTTCGTAAAACACACCATATACTGATAGTTGCACTTAGACAAGCAATGTGCAAATCGATAGCTAAATATGCATTTATCCTAACTAAGACCTACAGGAAAGGGGGCTTGAACGACGCGATTAGGATCAGTACATGTAAATCCTAATAGAGTTTCACTTCTAAAACGGGAAGAAATTTAAAAAAAATTAATCCAGAACATTTTTAAATAATATACAGTAATCACGTCTCCATAATAGATTAAGATCCGTCAACGAGAATTTGTTCCTTTCTGTCGGCTTCAGAAGTTCTTATTGACATGCAGGTAAGAAGCATTTTTAGTGAGCGTGCGATTGCAGACTGTGTTAAGCATTGTTTTACTATCATGGTTCCATTCAAACTCGCACCAGTTTTCTATCTAAGTTCAACCTTTCAACCAGAGAGTCTGAATGAAGCGATGCGACAGTTGGAGCCCAGCTAGAACACCGGCAGACGATCGCGCTGTTTGCCCCTGTCATTCATATCGACGCAGAAGATAAGCATCAGCACGCAGAACAGGGCGCAGGCGCTCAGAAAGTGCCACACATCGTGCTTGTCGAACGCGTCGAACAGGATGCACTCGGTGTTGAGGACACGCGAGTTCGCCGGGCTCTGCGTCCAATCAGTTGGCGAGTTGACAAAGAAATGAAGAGCGAAGCCGCTGAGCACTGCGGACGCCAGAACCAGGAGCAGCACGAAGCCGACGCTGCGCCACTCGCTGCGCCTGGCGGTGCACACTTTCACAATTAGATAGAAGGCCAGGTACAATAGGAAGTTCATGATCATTACAAACAAGAAGATTTCGGCAAATTTAAACGGCATCAAACTATTGAGCATTCCGAAGCCATGCGCAACGTAGAGGCAGATTGCGATCAAATTGAGTGCGACACCGACAGCTAAGAAGGCCAGCGTTTTCGGATACCTCAGCTGCCTGCAGCACCATCCGAAGTATCCCGTTGGCCTGCTGTCTGACGGGTAGGGAAAATTTGTTGGACCTGAACGAGTAAATAAGTAGCTTATGGCTTGACGGATGGATACTTCGCCAAGGTAGTATACCTGGCAGGTAAGCTTGACAACAAGTAAAATGTGCACCACGGCCAAGCACAGGTAGACGACCCTGGCACTGGCTGGATATTGAGCCAGCAGAATGCCCAGAGTGTTGGCTAGAATGAAAGCGCCGAGTGCAAGATAAGCAACCTGAGCGGTGACGTTGGCGTCCGGGTGCCGCTTGCTGTAGATCAGCAGAGTCAGCAGTCCAGCGATCATCAGCATAAATGCGGTGTCGTACTGGAAGTTGTAGTAACTGGGACAGAGATGGTACGTAGCGGACATGACGCCCTCCATGAAGATGGCCGCACCGCAGGCGTAGTACAGGCCGTAGCAGTCGGGAACTCCGGTCCGGCAGTTCTCGTAGCGCTTCTTCTTTGCCCTGCACACGAGAATGAATGTTGCTCCGGCTGCCAGATAGCCAATGTTCGAAAATACGTTGTTGAACGAATAGATTGTAAAATTATAAGTCACTCTGAGCTTCACACTGCAGGCATAGTTGTAGAAGCACTTGTCCAAGTTGCCCCCATTGTAAATATTGTTGCTGAGCACCCACATGAGTTGCACGGCTGGCAGACAATAGAATACGCTGATGACGAACAGCTGCAGGAAATAGGCATGCCGATCTGCTGACCTTTTGTTGAGCAGAGCCACGGACATACGAGAGCCAATCAACGGTTCCGCATCCGAGTCAAAATCCGGGTCCTCTTCTGCACCTTGCTGCTCACCGTTCAACTGCGGCGGGAACCTTTTGAAAGCGCAGACAGCCGCTAGGACTACGGCAGTGCTGGCTACTAGCAGGACGAAGACAACTCCTAAGAGTAGCAACGCATTTGGCTCTGGTGCGGAAATGAGTTTTAGTTTGATATGCTTTGTGAAATTATAGAACGGAAGGCCTTCTTCTGCAGAAGACGTGTCAAAATTTCCGTCACACTTTTCCGTACTTGGATGGCTGAGTAGCACTACAAAAAACGTTGGATACTCCGCCCTGGAAACGTAAATGTCTCCCAAGCTGAGAACTGTCTGAAACAGGCCCGTGTGGTCCACATTCTCGGGCTCGTCACCAACTGGACAATGCCCGCTGTGAATGGCCAAAGTCATGCAAGCCCTGGAGTCCTCGCTGTTGGGGTCAGACTGGGCGACAACCCGCACCGCTTTTGCTCCATTCAGCTGCGATTCGTTGTCGCTGAAGTTGAAGAAGTAATACTGCGGAGCGGAGGGCTGCAGCTGCACTAGCTGGGAACTGCCAACTGTCAGGGCAAAGTCTTGCACTAAAGTTGCCGATATGGTAAACTCTATTGGGTCCAGAGATGACGTGCTCAGCTCAACGATGGCCTCGTTAGTCATTCCCACGTTGTCTGACCTGACTAGTTGTGGCGGGCACACGGTTCGCGTTATGCTGCCGTAGTGCTCCGGTGCACCTTCGTGCGGTTTGCCGCCCTCAGAGTGCTGGGTGAAGAGAAACGGAAGCGTCAACGTTAGCACGGAGCCCCCTTGGTTGGCCACAGCCACCAATGGCCAACTTCGCGTTCGCGCATTGGGTGCAGACAAGTACAGTCGAAATGGCGTCAGTTCCGAACTGCTGTTGGACCAGGTAAATACGTACTGCCGCGAGACGTTTTGCGACACACTGCCCGAAAAGTTTGAGTTCAATGGAGCTGTATAGTCGAATCGAAGCATCTGAACTGCGCTCTTCGCATGTCGGTCATGCTTTCGAGCGTCTAACCGGACAGACTTAAGCAGCAGAACTGCTATGATAACTGCGTAGCGGCTCTGCATTGCCAATGCAGAAGTACCTGCGCACTTTACTCGTTTTGCTTCGGAGTAGCCGCTTTCGGTCCTCTAAAAATGTTCAACGCTTGAGAAGTATGCAAACAGTCACTTACTAATCTGTTATTTGAAACTATACGAGCATATTTTTGGTTAATCGATCTGGTCAATTTTATGTCAAATAAATTCCAGCGTTACTAAATTCCAGCGTTACTAAATTCAACATTTACTAAATTTCGGTTACTGAATTCAAGGGCAACCTTTTAAATGACAGTCTACATGATAATGTATTACAGTACAGTACACTCAAGCGACAAGTAAATAAAAAACATTACTCTTAATAAAACTTACATTTTTAATCCTATAAAAAGATTAATTCGTCTTCTTTGCAGAATCCGTCTTTCCGTGAGATTGCGATGTTAAAATCTGGTTGTTTAGCTTTAGAATTAGTTTTTGTAGTCACACTGCAGGCAGTTTGTGTTTATGCTATGCATTTTACTAGCCATGAGGCTCTGACTGCAGATCTAGCTGTGTTTGATACAGCATTAAGGCTTGATTAGAAATGACAACATCATGTAGGTCCATTTTAGCAAATACGAGCATGTACATGCATGTGACGCAGCACTCTGAACTTTCACGTGGTGCTGCTGCTGAATTTGGGGTTGTTGAAGTGTTATAAAATAAGCCAGGCCAGTTCGAAAGTCCATTTGCCATCCGCATGAGTCAAACAAAGTCTTGCCAGGCAGGTCAGCGTTTTACCCCGAATTTGCAAAGCGGCTAGTCGTGCTTCTACAGAGTGCATGTATAAACAAACAAGTACAGAAGCCTATAAAACAACAGCAATATTAGGGGCGCCAGCTACAGAGGGGGGCGCCAGCTACAGAGGGGGGCGCCAGCTACAGAGGGAGGCGCCAGCTACAGAGGGAGGCGCCAGCTACAGAGGGGGCGCCCAGCTACAGTGGGGGCGCCCAGCTACAGAGGTGCAGACTATAGCAGAGGCCCTAGCGGTTACTGCTACTGGAAGCTGGCTGCAGTGAGTGATGAAGCCTGCTGACAACCGTCTTTAGAAGATACTCAAGTGGTGGAAAATTCCCATGAGTGGGAGTAATCCACGAGGGAAAGTGGTCAAGGAGCAATTTTCACGCTCCCCTTTACGCATCTCCACGTTGACCGTATACTCTTGAGACCTGACAGAGTTTCTTGGAAACTACGGGAATGCGATTATTTCTTTCGGCTTCAAAAAACCCAAAACTTTATTTATCCTTCACAAAAGGTTGAGCGTGGCGCAAATACCTGAACCAGGGAACACTAGAGACATGGAAGTGACATCCCCCAAAAGATGGGGCCCTAGCGGGCCAGCACCAAGCAAAACTGATTCGGTCAAATTTAACCTCGTTTTAATATGCTAAATTAATTATTTGTAATACACGAGTTGTATTGGAAAATGAGCACTTCAATTTTTATGCGGCTGGAAAGTTAAAAAAATGATAGTGTATTTAAAAAGTGACTAAGAAACTGTTGTTATTCCTTATTGGATCTTAATTACTGATTTGTAATTTTGCTCCTGCGATCAAGTAACCAGTCTACTGGTGGCCTGGTACAGACAAAGCGGTTACAAATCATGGAAAGTTCTGTATTCTGTGCCAAGACAGCGCCAAGGCAGGGTCGATCAACTTGGTCAAAGTTGGCAGTTGACATTACTGGGGTCCGTTTTAGTGTGCTCAAAAGTGGATAACCGAAACATTGGATCGTTTCGGAACCCCTAACACCCTATAGCCATTCTTACAATGGGAGCTGTTTTGTCTCCAGGGGGATGGAAGAATGTTTGGCTTTAACCAATTCTACCAATTCTAACTCAACAGACCGAGACGGAATGGCACGGTGGAGGTCTTCAACCGAACGCCTAAGAATTCTGTGCAGACGTCCGAGGCAGATAGCAAGAGCTTCAAAGTTGGAATACAGAAAACGATATCCAGCTACCCCACAACACAGAATGAGGATCGGGACTCGTCAGGAAAGCTTTTGCTTGGACGGAACATCCGAAAAAAACTTTCAACCAATCGCTTTACGCGATGTACCGCTTTGTGGCAATAAGCGAGACACGTGTACTAGCGAGACAATGTGCGGACAGCTCAACGCCTGGTACGATTGCGACGCCCTCCGTCACTGCGTCGATCTGAGCGACGAAACAATTGGAGTCCTTGACCCAGCGTTGGATCGAGAAAATGTTTTGTCAGGAAATGTTAATTAGCAATCTGGAGTGGAAACGAGTTTTTCACTTTTACCAGTGACTTCTGCGATATACATTTACCATAGAAAGAAGGGAATGGAACTCGGTTTTAGTGGTTTTATTGAGTTAGAAATGTGGGGGGCTGGCTGATTTCAATGTTTGTGTGTATTTGTTAGCTGAAAGAGCTTAGTTAGCTCTGTTCTTCTCCCGCCTGACAGATTCTTGGATTTTTAACCAAGAATTAATTGGTTAAAGAGTTGAGTCAGACAGATCGTCACAGACATTCAGTGCTGGCTCCTAATCTTAACAACTTGAGTGGCCTTCTTAGGTAAAACTCGTTTCCACTTCCAGATTGCTAATTATAGAACTCCTTGGATTGGTCCAGCAGTCTTTGACTGCAGGACCGGGGGCGAGAGGGATTTAGGACACAAGCGTTGCGTTGCGACCGGAGTCTATCGCCATCACAAGAGGTCACACGTGTGAGTTTCACACAGTGCCAAGTGAACCGAAATAAAATATACAGTACGTCTATACGAATATGTTCGGCCCGTCAAAGACAAACTCACGAACACATCAAACTTCTTTTGTTTAAAGAAGTTAGCGCTTTCAACTGACTCAATTTTTTTCAAATTTGTCAAAAGCGGTTGTACATGTACTGTTTTGAAACAGCCTGGCCCCATCTTGGGGCGGAGGAGTCGCTTCCATGCCTCCAGTGCTCTGTCTGAACCTACTAAACGACTGTTTGCTCTGACAAACTGTTTAAAAAGCGTCTTAAGTTGATGAATTCGAAAATGATGAAAGGAAACGAAAGCTTGACTGTTTGCCAAGTGTCATCATGAGTCATGCCATCGTCTAGAGCTGCAGCCACGTGCTGCAACGCATAAAACGGGTCAGTTTGTTTAAACAAAAATCACTTTAAATTTCTGCTAGAAACACATGTACCTCGATCTAGCTACAAAGAAAATCTTTAATCGACTCATAATCATAATCATGAGCAGAGTGTTAACTATCCTGGTGCTGCTGTGTTTGTGCCTGCTGGTATCTCAGGTGTCAGCTCAGCCATCAGAGAAACCAGGAAACGATGGAGACCTGCAGCAGCCGACAGCGGAAAAATTGGCAGAGGAATTCGCCGATCTGGACGAGGAGACTGCGGAACTTCCGATGGATCGCAAATGGTTTTTTACTAAGGGTCGTCACTCTACCTTCCTGTTTCGATTCGGCTGATTTAGAACTATTAAATACTTGCATTATTGCGTGGACAGCTGCATGCAGGTTCTCGGAAAATGTAATGCATGTTTTATTACATTTTCAGTGGAACTATATCATTACATCTCATTCAGTTAGAATAAGCATATTGAACAAGTTAATGGTGTTTGGTTATTTTTTTTCTGTCTCGCGCCATACGCGATTTAGGAATTATATGGATTTTAATATATTGATTGAAATCGATTTAATTTGTTTTAATCTTTCAATCGATAATGGTAATGGTGTCTGTTATAGCAGTTCAATAATCATTCAATATTAAATAAACAAGTTTAATATTAAGGCCAATGCACAATAGTTAGGCGAATGTTATTACGAGCGTATATTATTACATTGATTCGCTTTGCTGTCCTTGTCAGCACCAAAGTACATAAACGGAATTCGCTTGAATGATTGAAAGTTGATTTTGGTCATGTTACAGACAGAAAGGTTTTATTTTTGTGTCATATAGCGTATCATGACGCATCAATTTTATTTTTTTTTGCATTCAGTGGAGAATTTAGACAAATTGTTACACTATTTTCTTAGCTGTATATCAATAAATTAAGCTCTTTACTTTCTGTAGCTCATTTAATTTCATTTGATGTATCAATATCTCTTTTGTAAATCAAGTTAGGATTTAAGAAGTTCAATTTACGGTAGAACTTTCGTATTTAACTTCGAAATTTAACTTAGTGGACTTCAATCAAGGGGTTCGTCTGCGATGCAGCGAAGCATGTCTTCTCCACGATTGCATGCCTCAATCAGTTGTGCACGAACTTCTGGCACCACCTTCTGGTAGGAACCTCTAACGTTTCCAGCTTGAGCCATCTTCTATGGCAAGAAGTCCTTTATCGATATCCTTAATTATTAATTTGACTTCTCTAACGCGTTGAATTTTTTCCATGGCCAAGATTTTTAGCACAGCCATGCACAATACGAAAGTTCTTCCCTAAATTGAATTCCTTATCTAATCTTAACTTGATTTACAAAGCGATATTAATTATTTAGCAATTATTAGGATTATTAGAACTTAAGTAAATTCATCACTAGTTGCCCCGCATGTTAGCTCGATCTGATAAATGTCAAAACCTACCGGACATGTAGTTTATTAAAAATGTATTACTTTCTTTGTTGCGTCCCCAACGGGGGGCGAAGATTGCTAGTCCAGTATACTAAATTCAGTATACTAAAGCTCCAGCTAAAAATGTGCGAGGTGTATACCAGTATATTGAGCGTGCTTTACTAAGATAATTCAAAAAGTTAATGGTCAGCTTTTTTATATTGTTTCAGCTATTTGTACTTTCCTTTATACTGCTAATACAGTAGTTAAAAACTTATCGAGTGGTTGGCCAGGCCGAGAATTGATTGGACCTCCTTGACAGACTGTGAGTCCTTGACTGCTTGCAGCTCTGCGATTTTCTCCTTTGATAGCTGGATCCCGTATTTGGACAACGTCATCGCCATGAACTTGGCATTGCCCCATGCCCCATGTAGTGGCGCATTTCGGCGTTCAGGGTGATACCGTGTTGGCGCAGTCCAATCAGGCAGGCTGAGTCACATGCTTTTGGTGAGCCTCTGGGTCCTGGCTGTGGATGATGATGTTGTCATGGATCCCCTCTGTTGATATCTTTAATAACTGAGGCAGTAGTGTGGAATTGCAGGAGTGAGAAAAGTGCTCACTTGAGAGCTAGGCTGACAATATTTATTTGTTAGCAATGAGGTGGAGGGTGCAGACAGATACAAGCGCGCATGGGGTGGGGTCAGTATAATACCATTCAAATCACTAAGTCGGTCAATAAAAATCGGTCGATCTTGCTAGTGAGTCAACAATTCAGTGCACGCAACCTATTGCAAAGTTCATCGTTGTCACTATGTCACCCTTGACGCAATTTTCGAGTTTGTTGAAGATGTCGCGTCGCTGGTTGCCATGTCATTGGTTGCCATGTCACTGGTTGCCATGTCACTGGTTGCCATGTCACTGGTTGCCATGTCACTGGTTGCCATGTCACTGGTTGCCATGTCACTGGTTGCCATGTCACTGGTTGCCATGTCACTGGTTGCCATGTCACTGGCTGCCATGTCACTGGTTGCCATGTCACTGGTTGCCATGTCACTGGTTGCCATGTCACTGGTTGCCTCCCCGAAGGTTGGTGCCTCAGAGCCGTCTTGTTCAGGTCCTGCAAACCCAGATGCACCTGTTAAAGATCTATTCCACCCCTATCTTCATTATTCTCGACTCAACCCGCCTGCGTTAGTTTTATAAATAATAGACGCTGCATGGACGGCTGACTCTCAGGCAGGCTGGTCCTTTCCCTTTTTCTATTCAATTCAAAATCATCAGTAATTCAATCGTTAGTTTTTCTACAGTAAGGTGAGACAAATAAACTAGGGATTGCAATCCCGGGATCCCCCCCGCGGACACTTTTTGGCCTGACGGGATCCCGGGATCGGAAACTTTTTGATAAAGTGGGTGATCCAGGAAATATCAAAATGTTCTTATTTTAAATACATTACACAATGATGGGTTTCGACCTTCGGGCCCCCTTGTGGAGAAGCCTTCGGGCCCCCTTGTGGAGAAGCCTTCGGGCCTCAGGCCTCAGAAATAAATCAATTAGAGTCCTGGCCCCCCACTCCTGTCAGATGGTCAGCCCCATGGTAGCTTGATCGTGTGGCGAGCAGTCTAGGTCCTATAGCTAAGAGAGGGACAGCGAGAGACAACCAGGGAGAATTTTGAAGGTAGAGATCAGCTAATCCGCAGATTAACTAACCCGCTGCCACCAGCCCGTGCGTCCTGGCTCACCAAACCGGAACTTTCGAAATCGGGCTTCCGACTAGAGGGGGCTTAGCACTTACCTGCCAACTAGTGTCTTTTTGCTGTCAATCTCGAAGTCATAGCCGATGATAAGGGACACTGCTGGGACTAGATCGCATTGGCCATGCAGGTACAGAGGGGACTTGTGCAGGGGATTCTTGCAGTGGCTACATGTACTATTACATTGCTAAATACGAGGAATTGTACTTTTGGCCTTCAACGCGCCAACTAGCCTCTCATAGCGCTGATGATAGACTAACTCGAACTTCAGAGACCGCATGATTCATTTACCCGAGCCGCTTGGCGAACCTAGAGTGCACAAAGTACATCCCTAGCGCCGATTTTGCACTATTGGCAATTTCGCTAACTATTTGATAGATTGATAGATTGAGAATCGCCTTGCCATTGGTCCACTGCGACCGGCGCCTACTAGCTTAGCTACTCATCTGAGCCATCGGCGAACAACGAAATAAAAACCGATAAAAATAACTGTCAGATTTAACCTTCTCCTTAAATCACTTCACACTACTAGAGTTTCAGACTACTAGCAGTATTATTGAATGATTTCTGCCTCAGTAACAGCACTACTGGACAAAATGAGCAAAAGTGTGCGCCTAATTCAGCTACTGAAACAGGGGACAGATAAGGAATCACCCAATCAAGCAAGTCTAGGTAGCCTCTCACCCAACCAATCAGAAACTCAACAGCCGGAGACCAGGTAATCCACAGTGACCGAATCGGCTTGATGCTCTGTAGCCGTAGACTCGGGATGATGCTGTCACAGTCTTCGCAGATAGCTAGCAGGTGATGATCTTAAGCTCGTCGATTAATGCCTCAGGCCAGAGTGTACATGCCAGGGTGTACATGCCAGGGTGTACATACCAGAGTGTACATTCCAGAGTGTACATGCCAGGGTGTACATGCCAGGGTGTACATGCCAGAGTGTACATGCCAGGGTGTACATGCCAGGGTGTACATGCCAGGGTGTACATGCCAGAGTGTACATGCCAGGGTGTACATGCCAGGGTGTACATGCCAGGGTGTACATGCCAGAGTGTACATGCCAGGGTGTACATGCCAGGGTGTACATGCCAGGGTGTACATGCCAGAGTGTACATGCCAGGGTGTACATGCCAGGGTGTACATGCCAGGGTGCACATGCCAGACAATTAGAAAGTCAGGGCCGCTGTACACCCTGTGTGAGCGAGTGTAAGTACAGCATTGGCGCCCCATTTTATTCAAGATAGCCCTCCCCCACAGCAGGTTTTGCTCCCAATTTCAGTAGTTACATGAGTTTTGCATTTACGAGTATACCATAAAATCAAAGAAACTTTAATCCCCTACTCATGCTAAAACCCGATTCAGGTATTATCTATCAACGTGAGCAGCGAATGCATTAACTTAATTCCCATATACCTTCCCAATGACTGTAGGTGATCAGACAAATGAACTCGATTTTAAACTGCCGCCATGCATCCCACTTCTCCTACAGGCGCTCTCGCAGCGCGTGATCGACAGATGGCACCGAAGAGCCAATTAAAAGGATCAGTAATGGATTAGATAAATCCTCTGTAGCTGAGCAGCATCACGGTGTTCAATAAAACTACTCTTCTCCACTTTCCATTTAGATTTTAGACAAGCAAAAGCAATTATGATTTGAAAGCTTGCAAAGCAAATTTTAAAAAAAATTATCTTAATCCCATCATAGAGCTAAAATCTATCTATCTGGCTTTTATTGCAATTTAAAGCAGAAAATTTCGTGAAATTCTCGACTAAATTTTAGCTATTGTCGCTTTTTTATTGGGCTGAAAAATCTCAAGTCAACCGGCTTAATTTAAGGATATTTATTAAATCTTTTCGTTTAGAAAATTATAATTCTATGTTAATTTTTGTTCTGCGTAAACTTCCAGTACCTAAAAATCATTAAAATGCATGGCACAGCTTGAATCTTTGGTTTTATGAATCAATTTTATCATCTCCGCTACACATGTTGTTATACAGCCATCTAAGAATGACAAAATAGACACATATATAAAACCAATTTGAGTTGAGCCGTTGCCATTTTAATGGTTTTTAGGCACAGGACATGTACATACGTAGAATAAAAGTCCTTTTTGGTAGGCTTTTGCCTGATGCTGTATACTAAATGTGTTAAGCTAGCTCCAAAATCTCAAATATCATCTAACGAGCACATTTGATTTGTAAAAATGGCTCACAATTCCTCTTCGAAGAGAGGGGCTTTGATAAATCAGGTAGCTACCTGAACAATAAAAGCACTGAAGGGTCCCTTCTCAGTGCGTTGATTGAATTGAAAATTAATTGCAAAAAAAATGTTTTTAGCTGTTTGATCTTAACGGTTGCCTAGTAACGCGTAGATATTTCTCGATACATCGAGTTGCCGATAAATAGCAAGGAGTAAAAGAGCCGGCGACAGAAGCACGCGGTCTGACATGCTCGTGTTCGCCTTGAGACAGACATGTCTCTGGGAGTCCCGCTAAGTCTGCTGGTCCTGCTACTCGCGCTGCTCTGCCACCGCTGAGCAACGCCTCCGACTACTTCAGCCTTATCGAAGGCTACCTGTGCATCAGGAGTGAGTTCATTGAAACTGCTCCGGAGGCCGGCTCCGTGACAGCTTGCGCCATTCGATGCCATTTTAGCCCGCGCTGTCAGGCGTTCAGCCTGGCTGACGGTCCATGCCAGCTGTTCGTGTTCGACAAGTGCAGCAAGTCGGTGAGGAGCTGCGGCTGCTCCAGGAGAGGCCGGGTGTTTGTCAAGCAGAGGCCGAGACTCGATCCGGGAGCGCTGTGTCCGTCTGGCTACGGAGACGACCTGTGCGGGGTGAAGTACAAGCTGCTCAATGAAGCGGACTTCTGGTGGCCGAGCAGGCAGAAGTGCGAGTCGGAGAGCGGTTTGGTGATCATGACCGACGTGATGGACGCCACCGAGATGAGCCACGTGGAGATGATCTACAGCAAGTACAGCGCTGGATCCACGATGTGGCTTGGAGGCCACCAGTCGGCTGGCAGCACTGAGAAGCGAGGCGGCTGGTACTGGGCCAGCTGCAACATCACCCTTGACGACAGCCTGTGGAACGAGGTGGAGCCGAACGACAGTGGACTACAAGGCGAAAATGTGATCGGCCGATTTGTCCATTGGAACAAGCTGTCCGACTTCTGGGAATCGGTGGACAGATATCGAGTCCTGTGCGAGTGCGTGTCGCCGTTTGTTTGAGCTGTCGAGAAGCCAGTGAAGTCGCGCAATGATACGGATTTGAAGAAATCTGCAGTTTACTAATTATTAAAACCTTTGAAAGAGAAAACACTAACGTACTGTAAGCTTGTTAATAAGTTTTTTTTTACCAGTAACGGATCAAAACAGCTCTATCGTAGCAGTACTGGAACCGGTTTTTTCTCAGCAAACAGAAAGTTACCTGATCCTAAATTTGCTCTCTGAGATACATGTAATTAAAAAAGACTCTTGATGTTTTGCGACTGAGTTCTGAAAAAATCGATCTTTAAGCTTCACTCGTAAACATATATTATAAGAAAAGCATTGCTGGCTTACGGTAAACCTCGATGGAAAAAATTTTTTAATTTACATGTATTCATTTATTTAATATAAATTTTATCAGCCTATATTATATCCCTAGGCTTTATTACCGACTGGCCCACCATGCAAATTTTATCCATTTTTTGTGGTTCGGGGTTGACCCCGATCCTGAACACCTTTCGGGGAACCCGAACACCCCTTCGTGTCTACATGTGTAGTACATGTAATATTTCTGGAATAGATTTCTGACGAGTCAGAAAGTCTCTCGTGTCTACGAGGGGCACTATTAAAGTTCTGAGCCTGACCAAGATCTTATAGTGGCAAAGTGTTGAAACTTTAGGCATCAGCAAGAAGGTTGTGCCGGATATTCCAGAAGATCCGACGAGAAAGCGGTGACTAAGAGAAGCTCCGGGTAATCCCGATCGGACGCATGCAGTGGCCGGATCTTGTTGCTGCTGCTCTTCTTCGAGAAGTAGGCCCTATGGCCCTGAGAGCGCATGAAGGACCCCCAAGTTGACATCGTCCGATCTGTTTTCAGATGATGTCACTCGACTCATTACCAAATTTCTAAATTTAGTCTAAATTTAATTTCGCATTGGACAACCGGCCTTACATGTATATTAATTAGTATACATGTAATAATTTAGTATATAGGATTTTGTTGAAGCCCAGCCATCATTTTATTATCGCTGTCGATCACTGAACAAGGTCGAAGAATTCGCGAATCTCCTGCTCCGTGAGGCTCCCACTGGCGAAGGCCACCACCCTCACGGTGCCCTTGAAGAACTGGTCAGTCGGTTGGTTAACACGCAGGTACAGGCAGAGGTTGCCGTTCTGCACGGAGCAAAAGTCGTTGTCATCGAACGGCCAAATCATGTTGGGCGGCAGGAAGGCGTTCATCACAAAGAACTTGTAGGAGCCACCGACTGTGGTGAAGCCAAGATTCAGCCACTCGTTCGGGTCGCCGGACAGCTGGTCGATGGCCGAGTACAAGTAGGGCTGCGGGCTGCCCGTGATCCGGTTGGCGCGGACATACATCTTCCTGGGCGCATCCCACTCGACCATGTGGATGCCTTTCCAGGAAACCATACTCGAGTCGTTGCAGGGAAAGAACTCCAGAATTGGCTGAGTCTGGGGCAGGCGCTTGAATCTTATCAGCCAGGTGGCACCGGCGGAGAAGTTCAGGCTGGATCTGTTCAGCACGGCGTGGGACGAAAGACCGTCGAAAACGGCGCCCTCGCTGGACCACTCAATGTTGAATGGCATCAGCCTGTTGGAGTCCTCGAACGCCTGGCACACCAGGTTCTCCAATCGAGTCGCGGGGTCGCCCAGCCAAACATTTTTGAGCTTCGGGTTCAGCTGCACCAGGTCGATGGGAAACCTAAAGAACACCACACAGTCGGTTGGTTCTCCGGACACAAAATTTTGACAGATGGACTGGTACTTGAAGACGCAGCAGGTGAGAGTGGCCTTGTTGAACTGCGCCACCAGAACACCAGTGTTGGCCTCCTCCGAGGCGATGATGGCTCAGTGAGTCTCCGAGTAGACGGTGAGGCGAGCGATGGCGGACGGCGAATCGCCCGGGGCGCAGAGCACATCGGCTTGCCGAAAAACCTGACCGCTGGTTTGAGCCTCGCACCTGGCCAGAGTCACCAGGTTCACAGCAGTGACTGCCAGTAGCCACAGCCTGGCCGGAGGCATGACTGTAAGGAGCGAGATAGATAGATAGATAGATAGAGAGATAGATAGATAGATAGATAGATAGATAGATAGATAGATAGATAGATAGATAGATAGATAGATAGATAGATAGATAGATAGATAGATAGATAGATAGATAGATAGATAGATAGATAAATAGATAAATAAATAGATAGATAGACAGATAGATAGATAGATAGATAGATAGATAGATAGATAGATAGATAGATAGATAGATAGATAGATAGATAAAAAGATAAATAAATAGATAGATAGACAGATAGATAGATAGATAGATAGATAGATAGATAGATAGATAGATAGATAGACAGATAGATAGATAGATAGATAGATAGATAGATAGATAGATAGATAGATAGATAGATAGATAGATAGATAGATAGATAGATAGATAGATAGATAGATAGATAGATAGATAGATAGATAGACAGATAGATAGATAGATAGATAGATAGACAGATAGATAGATAGATAGATAGATAGATAGATAGATAGATAGATAGATAGATAGATAGATAGATAGATAGATAGATAGATAGATAGATAGATAGATAGATAGATAGATAGATAGATAGACAGATAGATAGATAGATAGATAGATAGACAGATAGATAGATATTGCGAAATGAAACCACGCATACAGTTGAAGCAAATTCACAATTTCTTTAATTCAAAGAAAGGAACCAAATTTTCGACCCGAACAGGGTCTTCGTCAGGGTATATTGTAAATAAAAAGATAGATAGATAGATAGATACATAGATACTAGTATAGTAACATTAGTAATACAAGATAATAGTAACATACCCCCAGATGTGTCTCGTATGAGTTGTACGATCAGGAGATCAATCACCGATTCCGTGCGCGATTGTCAGGCATAAATACGAGCCTGACAATAAGCTAGAAGCAGCCAGCTTATTTCAATTTGTCGCTAAAGCAACCGAAAAGCAAACAAAAGGAAAAGGCAATTCTTTCAGAGGGATCCTCTGGTAAAAGCCTGATTTCAAATCCCTGGTAAAAGCCTTCCTCCACCTTTCTAATTCAAGCTATTGCCCCCCTACCACCACGATAACGAGTTGAAACCAATTACCGAGAGAACAGTGTTTGATGACTTGAAGCATTGGGGTAGCTGGGAGGAATACGGAAATACATCCCCCCCCCCAGTTCGGAAAAAGTTGGGATTTTTTAAGCTTTGATCTTAACAAATGATTCAAGGTTTCTAGGATTTTTCGACATAATAATGTTTCTACGACGTATTTCGACGTGTGTTTGCTCTTGACCAAGTCTTTCGGGCGCTCTTTTGAAGTCTTGAGGTTTGTTTAGGATACTTTTAGTTTTGCTTTGTATTATTAGTATCATTTCCAGGAAGCCTGTGGGAGCACTCATACCACACGCTTTCGAATCACCCAGGCGCATGTAGACTCACTGCGCCTTGGCCATCATGGGTGCATGCATCGCCCAACAACCCCCTCAGAGCCAAGTTTCTCACACAAAGCCCAAAATGAATGTCGTCGGCCGGAAGTGGTCGGAAGTCGGACGTTTTTACCGCTGATCTCCTTCCTCTCTGTCCCTTGCTCGATAGGAAATGGCACTTGAAATGAGAGATGTTCCTGAATTCGTAAGAATTACGGGGAATAAAATATAACTGTGTGATTATGGCTCATTGAGCAACTGAGCAACACAAAAGCTTTTCTAAAAAAAACTGCAAAAACTGTAATAATTCTTCTTCAACTAAAACGTTTATTGTCACGCAATCAGCCAGAGTGAATTCAATAATTGAATCTGTATCTCTTGAAGATGGTGAAATAATCAAAATTAATTTTTTCTATTTTCTAAAAACTTTTGCTAATTTTCTCTATCCATTAAAAAATCAATTTACTTGTGACGCATTTTATAGCCATCACCTAGAGTACATCAAGTGCTTTTCGAATTTCAAATGACAAACAAACTCACACTGCATGATGCATGATGCAGTTTAGATAGAAAAGCTACATTCTGCAGCATGTTCAAGCACGTCTCAACTGTACATGTACGTGAATGGGTTGATGCAATTTTAGCCTGGCTCCAGGCCCCAGTAAGGAGAGTGAAGAGTTATGGCTAAAGATTATTACTACATACCGCGTAGTTAGAGCTGGGTTTTCAGATGTTTTGACGCAAAAACGCAAATTATACTACTATCTGAAAATGAAGTAATTAGTAGCAGTATATGAAAATGCTATCCTAAGCGTGATGTATAAGCATACTTCAATATGTATATGTACTACATTAATCCCATGTACTTGCATATGTACATTAATCCCTATCTATCCCCAATTGTATATGTAAATTGTCTACTACTATGTCTACTTGTATATATAAATTAATCCCCTATCTATAATTTTCCCCAATGTGCATCTATATGTACACACTGCATACTTCTATATGTACTTGAGCATTAAACTACTTCTGTGACAATTTCTATTTACAGGGTCATATAATATGCACATTAATCCCCAATCTACACGACGGTCCCGCTGCATTTGAATGCGTCCATACAGCAGCCAACCCTCAAAACAAGAGTATAAATGTATGGTTTAATTTACAAAAATACAGCTTTGTAGCTGCACTGTCAACTGGCTGATAGCGAAAACCAGCTTAAGCGTTAGAATCGAGTCAGCAGGAAGAATTAGGGGCCCGAGTGGGGTTGAGATTGCATCTTTTGTTGTTGTTGTTGTTTCTGACACTTGAGTTGACGATAGCTAGCCCTTTAATTTACTGCCGGCGGTGCACTCACAGAAGCCTACAAGGAAAATTGCGAAGAACGCACACACAACTGAAAAGGAAAAATGCATGGACTAAAAACCGGAAATTATCAATTTAAACAAATCACACTATACATGTACGTCCGCATCGTCACCAGAATATTCATCTTCCCAGATAAATGCTTTTTAATCGCATCCAACGGTCCAGCGATCTCAGAACAATGGTGCAGCTCAGCAAGCAATTAATGTACTGTAAAAGGCTTTGAAAAATTCGTCATCAATCCATGTATGCATGGTAAAGCCATATATGAGGCCAGCTGCGGCCTAAACCATGCGAGTTTGATTTCACTGTATGGCCTGACACGCACATGGCCTGGCGGCAGCTGAGCCGCAAACGAACAATCGCTGAGGCTGTCTAGCGTAGTACGCGTGCGGTCTGTCCAGCCCAATAGCTAAAAGGCGACAGCTGCGCTTGCACCAATCGAAACTGGTAAATGTAGCAAGCACGTCAACTTCGTGCAGGTGCGAAGCATCGAGAAGAATAAAATAAACCCAATCTAGGAGCCAGCTGGAATAAAGCTGACATCTAACCATGCACTGTATACAGCAGTGTATAGAATGAAGATTTTAGATTTTATTATTTTTACATGTACTATCTGTACGTATGCAAGCTTCTGAGACGTAGCCCTGCAAGTAGTAGCTCGTAGGTAGAGACCCAAGCAATTAATGCTTGCACATGCTTGACGTCACTTTCGACACTTGGCTGAATCCGGGTCTTAGGGATGAGAGTTGTGACGTTGTCCCAAGCCATATAAATTTTTAATGACTTGGTTTAGGTTAGGATTTATAAAAGTGTTTAACTAAAGTTTTAAATTTTATTGATAAGCATTGTACTGATGGTAGTGATTATTTACTTTACCTTTTGCCTTTTTTATATTAAAGTGTAAATTTTATCTTAACTTTATTCTTAGAAAGAGCAGTCCGCGAACTCAATTTAAGCACTTTTGGGGGAAAAAATTGCATGCCCGCGCGCGCGTGTGCGGCGCCCTCCTCCCGCCTTCAGCAATCGTCTCAAATTTTGTCGGAAAAATATCTAAGGATTTTAAGCTAAATTTTTGCTAAGCCTTTTTAAACAGTAATCTCTCGTATGACTTTATTCTGAGCATATAATTGTGATGTACAGTAGAGCTTATGTAGACTAGGTCACAGTCACAGTGACTCGTGACCGTGAGTACGAGTCTACGATATAACGACTATAGGCCTAGCCTTGTATATCTTTGTCATTGTCAACTTCGTAATTGGCTGTTACAGTTCGGATACTATACTACAAGCTAAGGCCTAAGTAGTACACGTCCACGACATACGATCTGGCGACAGCAGTCAAAGTGGCGACAGACGATCCGGCGACAGATTTTGTATTGTAGGCCTAGATTTAACGAATTTTAGATGCAAAAAGAATACAACTTTACATCACGTGTAGTTTTTAATTTTACAGTAGAGAATTCACTTTAGGACAGCATCTTTTCAAATAAAAATTGTACATTATGACTATCTGTACTTCTGTCTGAAATAATTTCAGGGTCACATCAAACATTTTAATGTAGGCCTAATAGTGTATCTGAATATAAAACTAGCCTATTCTAGGGCCTAACCCTTTATTAAATTAAAGAATGCATAAATTTAATGCAGTTTCCCCTTTTTGAAAGCAATTATCATTATAAAAAAGCTATTAAAACCCTCAGATTTTGCACCTACTAAATTCTAATTATTAAAACAATTTTTGTATTGGGCTTACATTCCATTAATAAAAAAATAATAGGTCTACTACTACTACTAATAATAATAATAGTAGCCTAATAATAATAATATTCATAATAACAATAATTGTAACAGCAAAAGAAAGACTAATTAGAATAATAGAATAGGCATAGCACATAGAAAAATAATTAGAATAACAATTAAATAACTAGAATAACTTATTATACTCATAATAAATCTAATAAAAGCTCTCTAATCTGTTAAAATACCAAATAGCTAGGGGCCTAACTTAATAGCTTTTTACTATACCTTGTTGCTGGATTGTCTGTTGTCATTTTGATTATCATTAGATATAGATTGTTAGTCATTGGATTGTATTTTTGCTGGCTAGATTGATTGGATACCTAGTATAGTATAGTACTAGGCTAACTAGACCTAGGCTGTCTACATTATGTAGAAGTGTAGCTTGACTAGTGTTTGACATTGTAAATATAAACATATATTTAGGAATATTTTATTAAAAACTAAGGCCTATTCATTATAAAAATCAACAATACTTAGGCCTACTTTAAAATTTAATAAAGTAAAGAAAAGGTAGAAGCATTGCCTATATTGCCACTTGTTGTTTGGCATTATTAGGCAATATCTAGTAGGCCTAGTTTTTTTAGACTTAGGGGGCCTAGTAAAATTTATAATAAGTCCTAAAAAAGTTAAACTTTATGAAAATGGTTTTTTCTATTTTTTAAAGTGGTTTATTCTTATCTATAAAATCCTTTGCCAAAATTGGCTATAGCAAAAAACCATTTGTGTCCAAAGGAATAATAGTAAAATAGTTGTCTGGTTTTTGTCTTGGGTTGTCTGGAGATGGCCTAGCAGGTCTTGAATCCCACTGCTGCCATTAGTGAAGTACAGACTGTTGATTGCTTCCCAATCAGTCGCTTAAGCTGTTGGCTGACTCTTCTAGGAAGCCTCCTAAATGCTCTTAGTAGCGTTAATAGATGCTGCCACCAGCTTTAGCTTGTGCAGATCTTGTCCTTTGATGAGAGAGACTCTGGGCTGAGCAAAATAAACAAGACTCAGGAACTCAGCACACCATGTAGATTTGATAGATCACACCGGTGCACACCTCGTCAGCAGTCCTACCAAGGATGAGAGAGACTCCGGGCTGAGCAAAATAAACAAGACTCAGCAACTCAGCACACCATGTAGATTTGACAGATCACACCGGTGCACACCGGTGAATTGTAGGTATATGGCAGGAGTAACAATTAATATATTATTATGGCTAAATGTACTATTTTGCTGTAGCTATGGCTATGGCTATGGGATCCTACAACAAATATGGTAAATAGGTGCCTACGGTAGCTATGGATACACCTATGTAGCTAGCTGCTCTTACAGCTACAAATATGGAAATATGGTAGCTATCATATTATGTAGATTCTCATAGCCATAGTTATTAATTTAAAAAAATTGAAAGAATATTAGAAACAAGTAGACTAAAACAAAGATGCTTTAGTAAACTGTATTATCAACTTAGAAACTTGTAGAATATACCTAATAAAGTACAATAAAACATTAGCAAACTATAATTTTTATTAATGTGAAAAAGTTCAGCATTAGTAATTTCAGTAGTGATTAAGTATTGTTGCTTTGTAAAAAGACAAAATATAATCTTACAAAGGCAATCAAGTGTTTCTTTTATTTTCTAACTTAATTCGCAGTTGTTTAAGCACCAGGTTATCTTGATTCAAAATATTTTGTTTTCTAGATTTTTTGTTAAAACTATGGCTATGGCTATAGGAACTACAGGAATATGGTAATATTAGGGTCCCTATGGCTATGGAATACAGAGAATTGGAATAAGCCATAGTTTTGCTTATGGCTATGGCTACGGTACATGGACCCTCCTTACGGCAGAAGACTAGCTAAATGAATTGTTGTCATCTAAATCTAATTAGTACTATGTCTGTTAGTTTTTGGTTGGACCTTAGCTAGGCCCCTCTAGTACTACATGTGCTGCACATGTATATGACTGCATGCTAGAGGGAAGGAGGGAGGAGAGCAAAGAGAGAGAAGAAAAAGTGAAGAAATTAGAGAAGAGAGTAAAGAAGGGAGATAAAAGACAGAGAAATGAGAAAAAAAGAGGAGAGAAGAGAAAATATTAGAGAGGAGGTCGTTGAGAAGAGACTCAATAGTTGCTATTGTAAAGTTTCAAAAGACCCAAGGGCTGGATAGCGAGGCTCTGCTAGGCTGTCCTAGCTAGTAAAGTTCATATAGGCCTATATAAGCCACGCATTTGAAAAAACAATCGCAGATAGTTACTAAACTTGCGAAAGACTACTAAAAATACTCCATAAATGTCATTATAACCATTGTAGTAAGTGTAAAGTGAAAATTTCAGTTCTAAATTATTTATGTACTCCGCAGCTGTCAAACTGAACACTGACTGCCTCACAGAAACGCACAGAATAGAAATGCACGGGGATCAGGCCTCATCATCATCTGGCGGTCGCAAAGGTCGCTTAGATCACAATGTGCTAGCTTATTACAGAGAAACTCTGCGCAATCTCGACGAGATGCGCTCACCTAGTTGGGGAAATCCGGACGATTATGGTGAGATCAATATGAGTAGACTCAATTATTCCTAAGTTTGGAGATTTGGAATTTTTACTGAGATTAGCTAGATATGGATTATCCACTCGCCGACTTCCAACAGAGCAGCTTCTGAGCACGGCATTTGATAGCCTGGCCAGGGAGGGCCGCCAGCTGGCTCAGAACCAGACTGGCTCTCGGCTTGCCGAGTCCCTCATCAATCTGGCCGACTGGCCCCGGCTGGCCCGCCTGCTCAACAACTTCGCCGCCAACTGGCCTGCAGTTGTTGGCGACAGGTTTGCCCACCGGGTGCTGCAAACCGCTATTAGGCGGTACCTGACGCTGCGGCTTGAAGGTTTGTGAGCTTTTAACTGAGCTGTCAACCTTCTGGATTCTCAAATGAGTGGCATTTGACAGTTTCCCAGATCCTCAGTTGCTGGGCCAGCCTTCCAGATCCTCAGTTGCTGGGCCAGCCCTCCAGATCCTCAGTTGCTGGGCCATCAGCCTTCCAGATCCTCAGTTGCTGGGCCATCAGCCTCCCAGATCCTCAGTTGCTGGGCCAGCCTTCCAGATCCTCAGTTGCTGGGCCACCAGCCTCCCAGATCCTCCTTTGCTGGGCCAGCCTCCCAGATCCTCCGTTGCTGGGCCAGCCTTCCAGATCCTCAGTTGCTAGGCCATCAGCCTCCCAGATCCTCAGTTGCTGGGCCACCAGCCTCCCAGATCCTTAGTTGCTGGGCCACCAGCCTCCCAGATCCTCCTTTGCTGGGCCAGCCTTCCAGATCCTCAGTTGCTGGGCCATCAGCCTCCCAGATCCTCAGTTGCTGGGCCAGCCTCCCAGATCCTCAGTTGCTGGGCCAGCCTCCCAGATCCTCAGTTTCTGGGCCAGCCTCCCAGATCCTCAGTTGCTGGGCCAGCCTCCCAGATCCTCCGTTGCTGGGCAAACAGTCTCCCAGATCCTCAGTTGCTGGGCCAGCACCGCCGTCTCCAGATCCCCGGTCGGGATCCAAAGTTGAACAGAGCCCCAACCAAACAACCAAAAATCCCCAGGCAGGGGTGAAGCGGACGCCGCCGGCAGCGCAGACGATGACGGAGCAGTGGACGGCGAGCCGTTATCAGTCGAGTCCGACCCGAGCCGGCTGTGGGGAACCTTCGCTGCTCACATGCGCCTGCACTACCCCGAGTACCTGGAGCACCCCTACGCTTGTCACACTCTGCGCAGCTACCTGCTGCTTATTGGTGGGGTGCTGGTCTCTGCCAACCCCACTGCACCATCTGGCTCTTCGTTTAACAAGCACGGTGTGTGTGTGACTCATGTAGCTCTTTGTTGTAGGAAGGTTGTTGTAAAAACAAGTGTCCATTGCGTAGGCAATAGGTATGGTGTAATCGTGTAGAGATGGCTGGGGACTGGGGTGTATCAGGATAGAAATGGGGTAGGGTGTGATGGGGTAGATAAATGGGTAGGGTGTGATGGGGTAGATAAATGGGTAGGGTGTGATGGGGTAGATAAATGGGTAGGGTGTGATGGGGTAGATAAATGGGTAGGGTGTGATGGGGTAGATAAGTGGGTAGGGTGTAAAGGCGTAGATAAATGGGTAGGGTGTGATGGGGTAGATAAATGGGTAGGGTGTGATGGGGTAGATAAATGGGTAGGGTGTGATGGGGTAGATAAATGGGTAGGGTGTAAAGGGGTAGATAAATGGGTAGGGTGTGATGGGGTAGATAAATGGGTAGGGTGTGATGGGGTAGAGAAATGGGTAGGGTGTGATGGGTTAGATAAATGGGTAGGGTGTGATGGGGTAGATAAATGGGTAGGGTGTGATGGGGTAGATAAATGGGTAGGGTGTAAAGGGGTAGATAAATGGGTAGGGTGTGATGGGGTAGATAAATGGGTAGGGTGTGATGGGGTAGATAAATGGGTAGGGTGTGATGGGGTAGATAAATGGGTAGGGTGTGATGGGGTAGATAAATGGGTAGGGTGTGATGGGGTAGATAAATGGGTAGGGTGTAAAGGGGTAGATAAATGGGTAGGGTGTGATGGGGTAGAGAAATGGGTAGGGTGTGATGGGGTAGATAAATGGGTAGGGTGTGATGGGGTAGATAAATGGGTAGGGTGTGATGGGGTAGATAAATGGGTAGGGTGTAAAGGGGTAGATAAATGGGTAGGGTGTGATGGGGTAGAGAAATGGGTAGGGTGTGATGGGGTAGATAAATGGGTAGGGTGTGATGGGGTAGATAAATGGGTAGGGTGTGATGGGGTAGATAAATGGGTAGGGTGTGATGGGGTAGATAAATGGGTAGGGTGTGATGGGGTAGATAAATGGGTAGGGTGTAAAGGGGTAGATAAATGGGTAGGGTGTGATGGGGTAGAGAAATGGGTAGGGTGGTTCAAATGCGGGTAACCACAGAAAACTGACAATAGTATGAATAGATTCCGATTTCACCTGCCATATCAATAAGCTGCTAATCCGCCCGCATCATTGCAGACTCCTACGATCCCAGCAGTTCCGTTCTGGTCGATCCGCCTCTTGAATTCGATGGCATTTCGCTCACTGAAGAATTGGATGGCTTGTGCTCACGGTTCCTGGAGAACAAGCACGTTCTGTGTGAGTTGCGGGGGTTGAGGCTTGTTGGTTCATAAATTGCCAAGTCATGCCGTGATATGATCTTTCAATATTGGGTCATTGACCCTCTGAAGTGAGTCATGAGTTTTTAATGGATCATTGATTCTTTGAAGTGAGTCATTAATGGGTCATTTATTCTCTAAAGTGAGTCATTAACGGGTCATTTATTCTCTAAAGTGAGTCATTAATGGGTCATTTGTTCTCTAAATTGAGTCATTAATGGGTCATTGATTCTCTGAAGTGAGTCATTAATGGGTCATTTATTCTCTGAAGTGAGTCATTAATGGGTCATTTATTCTCTAAAGTGAGTCATTAATGGGTCATTTATTCTCTGAAGTGAGTCATTAATGGGTCATTGATTCTCTGAAGTGAGTCATTAATGGGTCATTGATTCTCTGAAGTGAGTCATTAATGGGTCATTGATTCTCTGAAGTGAGTCATTAATGGGTCATTGATTCTCTGAAGTGAGTCATTAATGGGTCATTGATTCTCTGAAGTGAGTCATTAATGGGTCACTGATTCTCTGAAGTGAGTCATTAATGGGTCATTGATTCTCTGAAGTGAGTCATTAATGGGTTATTCAAATTTCGACATAACTGCAAGTCATAAGCTTGATAGTATGTACATCAGTACATGTTAAAGTTGTGACGTAATAAATATAATATTAATATTGTAGCAAGACAGCAATACAATATAGCAATACAATGGTTTTGTTATAAATCGCTCATCTGCCAGTGATCACCTGTTCATCAACATTGCAGCCCTGATTGACAGCGAAGTGACGGGTCCTTTTCTTCAGGTGCTCATGCTGGTGCTGAAGCTGCGGTTGCCAAAGCGATTTAGAAAATTTATTAAGCACCTGAATAAGGCGTCCGGACTCCTTGATGCCACCTGCGAGATAGAGGCATTGGGGGAGAAGTACAGGTGAGTGTGTTTTGTGAGATTTTGAGATGTGTGAGCTTTTGTGAGATTTCAAATAAACTACAGGTGTGAGATTTTGAATCAAATAAGCTACAGGTGTGAGATTTTGAATCAAATAAACTACAGGTGTGAGATTTTGAATCAAATAAACTACAGGTGTGAGATTTTGAATCAAATAAACTACAGGTGTGAGATTTTGAATCAAATAAACTACAGGTGTGAGATTTTAAATCAAATAAGCTACAGGTGTGAGATTTTGAATTAAATAAACTACAGGTGTGAGATTTTGAATCAAATAAACTACAGGTGTGAGATTTTGAATCAAATAAACTACAGGTGTGAGATTTTGAATCAAATAAACTACAGGTGTGAGATTTTGAATCAAATAAACTACAGGTGTGAGATTTTGAATCAAATAAACTACAGGTGTGAGATTTTGAATCAAATAAACTACAGGTGTGAGATTTTGAATCAAATAAACTACAGGTGTGAGATTTTGAATCAAATAAACTACAGGTGTGAGATTTTGAATCAAATAAACTACAGGTGTGAGATTTTGAATCAAATAAACTACAGGTGTGAGATTTTGAATCAAATAAACTACAGGTGTGAGATTTTGAATCAAATAAACTACAGGTGTGAGATTTTAAATCAAATAAACTACAGGTGTGAGATTTTGAATCAAATAAACTACAGGTGTGAGATTTTGAATCAAATAAACTACAGGTGTGAGATTTTGAATCAAATAAACTACAGGTGTAAGATTTTGAATCAAATAAGCTACAGGTGTGAGATTTTGAATCAAATAAACTACAGGTGTGAGATTTTGAATCAAATAAACTACAGGTGTGAGATTTTGAATCAAATAAACTACAGGTGTGAGATTTTGAATCAAATAAACTACAGGTGTGAGATTTTGAATCAAATAAACTACAGGTGTGAGATTTTGAATCAAATAAACTACAGGTGTGAGATTTTGAATCAAATAAGCTACAGGTGTGAGATTTTGAATCAAATAAGCTACAGGTGTGAGATTTTGAATCAAATAAACTACAGGTGTGAGATTTTGAATCAAATAAACTACAGGTGTGAGATTTTAAATCAAATAAACTACAGGTGTGAGATTTTGAATCAAATAAACTACAGGTGTGAGATTTTGAATCAAATAAACTACAGGTGTGAGATTTTGAATCAAATAAACTACAGGTGTGAGATTTTGAATCAAATAAACTACAGGTGTGAGATTTTGAATCAAATAAACTACAGGTGTGAGATTTTGAATCAAATAAACTACAGGTGTAAGATTTTGAATCACATAAACTACTGGTGTGAGATTTTGAATCAAATAAACTACAGGTGTGAGATTTTGAATCAAATAAACTACAGGTGTGAGATTTTGAATCAAATAAACTACAGGTGTGAGATTTTGAATCAAATAAACTACAGGTGTGAGATTTTGAATCAAATAAACTACAGGTGTGAGATTTTGAATCAAATAAACTACAGGTGTGAGATTTTGAATCAAATAAACTACAGGTGTGAGATTTTGAATCAAATAAACTACAGGTGTAAGATTTTGAATCAAATAAGCTACAGGTGTGAGATTTTGAATCAAATAAACTACAGGTGTGAGATTTTAAATCAAATAAACTACAGGTGTGAGATTTTGAATCAAATAAACTACAGGTGTGAGATTTTGAATCAAATAAACTACAGGTGTGAGATTTTGAATCAAATAAACTACAGGTGTGAGATTTTGAATCAAATAAACTACAGGTGTGAGATTTTGAATCAAATAAACTACAGGTGTGAGATTTTAAATCAAATAAACTACAGGTGTAAGATTTTGAATCACATGAACTACTGGTGTGAGATTTTGAATCAAATAAACTACAGGTGTAAGATTTTGAATCACATAAACTACAGGTGTGAGATTTTGAATCAAATAAACTACAGGTGTGAGATTTTGAATCAAATAAACTACAGGTGTGAGATTTTGAATCAAATAAACTACAGGTGTGAGATTTTGAATCAAATAAACTACTGGTGTGAGATTTTGAATCAAATAAACTACAGGTGTGAGATTTTGAATCAAATAAACTACTGGTGTGAGATTTTGAATCAAATAAACTACAGGTGTGAGATTTTGAATCACATAAACTACAGGTGTGAGATTTTAAATCAAATAAACTACAGGTGTGAGATTTTGAATCAAATAAGCTACAGGTGTGAGATTTTGAATCAAATAAACTACAGGTGTGAGATTTTGAATCAAATAAACTACAGGTGTGAGATTTTGAATCAAATAAACTACAGGTGTGAGATTTTGAATCAAATAAACTACAGGTGTGAGATTTTGAATCAAATAAACTACAGGTGTGAGATTTTGAATCAAATAAGCTACAGGTGTGAGATTTTGAATCAAATAAACTACAGGTGTGAGATTTTGAATCAAATAAACTACAGGTGTGAGATTTTGAATCAAATAAACTACTGGTGTGAGATTTTAAATCAAATAAACTACAGGTGTGAGATTTTGAATCACATAAACTACAGGTGTGAGATTTTGACTCAAATAAGCTACAGGTGTGAGATTTTAAATCAAATAAACTACAGGTGTAAGATTTTGAATCACATAAACTACAGGTGTGAGATTTTGAATCAAATAAACTACAGGTGTGAGATTTTGAGATGGCTAAGCTTTTGTGAGATTTGTGAGATTTTGAATCAAATAAACTACAGGTGTGAGATTTTGAATCAAATAAACTACTGGTGTGAGATTTTAAATCAAATAAACTACAGGTGTAAGATTTTGAATCACATAAACTACAGGTGTGAGATTTTGACTCAAATAAGCTACAGGTGTGAGATTTTAAATCAAATAAACTACAGGTGTAAGATTTTGAATCACATAAACTACAGGTGTGAGATTTTGAATCAAATAAACTACAGGTGTGAGATTTTGAGATGGCTAAGCTTTTGTGAGATTTGTGAGATTTTGAATCAAATAAACTACAGGTGTGAGATTTTGAATCAAATAAACTACTGGTGTGAGATTTTAAATCAAATAAACTACAGGTGTAAGATTTTGAATCACATAAACTACAGGTGTGAGATTTTGACTCAAATAAGCTACAGGTGTGAGATTTTAAATCAAATAAACTACAGGTGTAAGATTTTGAATCACATAAACTACAGGTGTGAGATTTTGAATCAAATAAACTACAGGTGTGAGATTTTGAGATGGCTAAGCTTTTGTGAGATTTGTGAGATTTTGAATCAAATAAGCTACAGGTGTGAGATTTTGAATCAAATAAACTACTGGTGTGAGATTTTGAATCAAATAAACTACAGGTGTAAGATTTTGAATCACATAAACTACAGGTGTGAGATTTTAAATCAAATAAACTACAGGTGTGAGATTTTGAATCAAATGAGCTACAAAGAGATTTTGGTTTCAAACAAATTTCCCCAAATGCTCAATGCTTTCCCATGCCCGCAGCGTCCCCTCCCTGCTGTGCAGCAGCACCGGCTGCTACTTCCTGGAGCAGCTGGTTTCTCTGCTCTCACCGAAGCAGCTCCGCAAATTTGCCTCCGCCCACATCGCCGGCAAGGAGGCTGCGCTGGCCCTGCATCCCAGCGCCAATTTCGTCCTGCAGCGCCTGGCGACAGCGGACCCTCCGCCTGGCGACTGGCTTGCCAAGCTGGTGGCCTCGGCAGTTGGCGACTCGCCCTGTGCCGGCTGGCTGTCCGAGGCGATGCGGCAGCCGCCTGGCAGACAGCAGCAGCTGCTGGTAGGGTCTCCGCTTTCAATTCCTGTTCATGCGCATCACGTGACTCAACACTCCATTATTCAAGCAGACTAAATTGAGTTGTTATAAATGCGAAATGCGATTCTAATTCATAAACTGACGCAGAGTCGTAGACAGTCAAACGCCTCAAATATTGATTCTCTGACTTCTCTTTGACAATTTGCACCGGGACATTTCGTCGTTTTAGAGTCGTCTAAGAGTCACTCCTTTCCTATTTTACCTGTGTTACCTGCAGTGACTCTTAGGTGACTCAAGTGGCTCTGGGATGCCTCTTGGCCTGGGTGCAGTTTTCATCGGGTGAGACAATTCTGCTCATTCCCCTGGCTCCTGAGCACATGCTGCGCCAATGCTGTGCGCACGCATACACACGCGCACACAGGGTGTACATGTACAGCGGCCTGACTTTCGGTCTGAGAGTCAGGCGCCCCCCCCCCCTGACTATCGCTGCCCCTTCAACACCCCTTCAAAATCACTCAGTATTCTCTGGGCAAAGTGCTTTGCATCGAATGGGATTTAACTACCGGAGACAATATTTGAGATTAGAAATTAGAATCAATTATAGCCTAGGTTGTAGCCTAGTGAGGGGTTGTAGCCTAATGGGGGGTTGTAGCCTAGTGTGAGTTGTAGCCTAGTGGGGGGTTGTAGCCTAGTGAGGGGTTGTAGCCTAATGGGGGGTTGTAGCCTAGTGTGAGTTGTAGCCTAGTGGGGGGTTGTAGCCTAGTGGGGGGTTGTAGCCTAGTGTGAGTTGTAGCCTAGTGTGAGTTGTAGCCTAGTGTGAGTTGTAGCCTAGTGGGGGGTTGTAGCCTAGTGTGAGTTGTAGCCTAGTGGGGGGTTGTAGCCTAGTGGGGGGTTGTAGCCTAGTGGGGGGTTGTAGCCTAGTGGGGGGTTGTAGCCTAGTGGGGGGTTGTAGCCTAGTGGGGGTTGTAGCCTAGTGGGGGGTTGTAGCCTAGTGTGAGTTGTAGCCTAGTGGGGGGTTGTAGCCTAGTGGCTAACCGCGTCAGACTCACGACTTGAAGGTCAGGGGTTCGATTCTTGACTCACTCGAAACATTTTGGTGTCTTTGAGCAAGACACTCAGCTCTGCATTGCTGCAGTTCACTCGGCTGTAAAATGGGTGCCAGCATTAGCTGGGGTAATTGGGGATGTGTGGCGAGCCCCCAGACCTGAGGTGTAATCAATTATTATTATTATTATTATTATTATTATTATTATTATTACAAACCTCAGGTAGTGCTAGCTAGGCAGTGCCGAGCTGCTCAGCCTCTGCCCCAAGATGAAGCTCGCCGTCTCCAAGCCCAGCTGATGCGCAAATTCGATTCGATAGCTGCATCATCATGCAAGTCTGCAGACTCCTCATCGGCGCTGTTCGACACTGTTGCAGCTGTGGGCGCCGGCGCAGACGGCGGCGTGGGCGTTGCCGGCGGCCAGCTGCTGGAGGAGCTGCTCCGCTTTGCTGACACGAAGCTGCTGTGCACCAGCCTGATGCACTCTCAACCGCTGCGGCTTGCCCTGCTGTGCCGGTGTCCGCGCGGCAACCGGGTGTTTGAGGCCTGTTTGAGCAGCTCCACTGTGCCAGCCGACATCAAGCTGGGCCTGTGCGATCGGCTGCTGGTGAGCTGCGGACTGTTGCCCTTGCTTTTATTGTATCAGCAATTCTGCTTATTGGCTGTGTGGGAGAAATCTGTTTTTGTTTTAATGCTGTTAAAGTTAAAGCCGGTGCGTTTCTTAGAATCGCCCTCAGCCTCATTCTTAGAATCGTCTTAGAATCTCATTCTCAGAATCTCGTATCTCATTCTCAGAATCTTGTATCTCATTCTCAGAATCTTCTATCTCATTCTCAGAATCTTGTATCTCATTCTTAGAATCTTGTATCTCATTCTTAGAATCTTGTATCTCATTCTTAGAATCTAGTATCTCTTTCTTAGAATCTAGTATCTCTTTCTTAGAATCTCCCTGTATCTCATTCTCTGAATCTTGTATCTCTTTCTTAGAATCTCCCTGTATCTCATTCTCTGAATCTTGTATCTCATTCTTAGAATCTTGTATCTCATTCTTAGAATCTAGTATCTCTTTCTTAGAATCTAGTATCTCTTTCTTAGAATCTCCCTGTATCTCATTCTTAGAATCTCATTCAATCTCATTCTTAGAATCGCCCATAGTCTGATTCTTAGAATCGCCCATAGTCTGATTCTTAGAATCGCCCTCAGTCTGATTCTTAGAATCGCCTTCAGTCTGATTCTTAGATCGCCTTCAGTCTGATTCTAAGATTGGCCCTGTATCTCTGAGTGTCTAAGAGTCCACCAGGTCTTGTAGTCGAGCAGGAAAAAGTAATGAGCAATAAAAGGCTCAAGTGATTTAATATTTACGCCTCCTAGACTGGTCCACCTTAAATTAATAAACTCTAAAGTTTATTTCTAAAGTTTATGTCTAAAGTTTATATTATAACAAACATCTTTGCGTTACTGATGCAATATTGCGTGTAAAAAGTAAATAAAAATACTAAGCGTTTATTAAGTATCCTACTTACAGTAGAAATATAAGAAAAATATTTTTAAAAGCCGTCTTAGCTCAAGAAATGCCTGATATGTTAAATTCGAAAAAAATCAATCCCCAGGACAACCTGGCGGAGCTGAGCTGCGACAAGCACGGCAGCCGAGTTCTGGACGCCTTCTGGGCTGTCGGCGATCACCGGCTGCGCGAACGCGTGGCCCGCCAGCTGGCCGCCGGCGGCCGGGCAGCGCTGGAGCGGCTGCGGCTTGACCGGTTCGGCAGATTCGCCTGCCAGAAATTTGCACCCGAGCTGCTGGCTGCCCGGCCAGGAGACTGGAAGCGGCTGCAGCAGCGGCTGGACGAGGCCCAGAAGCAAAAGCAGAAACAGCAGGACCAGCCAAAGCGTCCCCGCGAAGATGTAACAGCTGCGGAAGCAGAAGACAGTCAGCAGCCGAAGTCTAAAAAGCGGCATAAAATGTGGCCAAATAAGCAGAAAAAACCGCCTGCCAAGAGCCAGTAGTCTGGATAGCCAGTTGACTCCTCCTGTCTCTGTGGCGCAGTTTTGGTTGCCAATATGAAATACAATACACCAGTTTGAAAGGCCCACTGCCTACTGCATTTTTATTGTTTGTGCAGATTGACAAATTCTTTATGGAATCCCTTGCTGTGTTCGTGCGCTTTGTCTTCCTTCTAGCAGCAGTCTCCCTGCACCCCATCAGCAATCTCCCTGCACCCCATCAGCAATCTCCCTGCACCCCATCAGCAATCTTCCTGCACCCCATCAGCAATCTTCCTGCACCCCATCAGCAATCTTCCTGCAGCCCATCAGCAGTCTCCCTGCATCCCATCAGCTAAGTAAAACTGAAGCCGGACGCCATTCAATTCATATTTCCGTCATTACTTATCGGCAGCACTTGCGAGCGCAGACAGACGGCTCAGCTTTACGTTTAAAACCGTCGCCACAGAAAACGATATCTATTAATTTATTTTAATTATTTCGCTTTACCAACGCTCTTACTACAAATAATTTACGCGAAATTGTCTGCAACACAATCAACAGAGTTTGCAAAGCAACAGGAGAAAAAATGAATAAATACGAAGTAACAGATATACGAGTAAAGCTTTACTTGTACTCATAAATAATAAATAAACAACTTGTCAATGGAATTCCAACAGTTTTATCAATAATTCTCCGAATTTGCATAACTGACTACTGACAGGAATTGGCATCAGCTCAGAAAACGGGATTTCCAATCAAGTTGCAGAATTGTAGATGCGGCAAAATAAGATTTATTAATTTATTAATAATCTTATCATTCAGTAACAACAATAAATAAATATGAAACACAGGCTCACCACAAGGCAATCAGACAGCGCATCCAAGTAAGCAGTGTACTTTTACTATCTATTATTAGACTTTTAAGCAAGCGCTTGGGACTTCAGAGTAATGAAATTATCATAACTAAAACGATACTCTATAACAATAATATTATTAATAATAGTAATAGTTAACACAGGAAAAACGCGAGTAAAACGCACACAATTGAGACTGGCTGTAGGGATTGAAGGGGATTGCCAAACACCATTATTATAGAAGCGGACAAAAGAAACATTTTGTTAATTTTTTATCCAGTATCGAAAGTGACGAAGCGATTGATCTGATGCGACATGCGGGTGAGCACAGGTGATGCAGGGCTTGTCCGTGCTCAGTAGCCGTAACGATCCTGAAATGCAGGTGTAGATTATGATGGTAGCTAAATTACTCTCAGTACTTTACTGGTTAATTGTCTTCACAACTTCCACGAAACTTGAACTCAAACTCGAAACTTCACTCACAAACTCAAAACTTCATTCACAACCTGGAAACTTCACTCAAACTCGAAACTTCACTCACAAACTCAAAACTTCACTCACAACCTCGAAACTTCACTCAAACTCGAAACTTCACTCACAAACTCAAAACTTCACTCACAACCTCGAAACTTCACTCAAAAACTCAAAACTTCATTCACAACCTGGAAACTTCACTTACAAACTCAAAACTTCACTCACAACCTCGAAACTTCACTCAAAAACTCAAAACTTCATTCACAACCTCGAAACTTCACACACAGACTCGAAACTTCACTCACAAACTTAAAGCTATTCTTAAAAATTCGAAACTTTACTCAAACTCGAAACTTCACTCACAAACTTGAAAATTCACTCTCAGACTTGAAACTTCACTCTCAGACTTGAAAATTCACTCTCAGACTTGAAACTTCACTCTCAGACTTGAAACTTCACTCACAGACTTGAAAATTCACTCTCAGACTTGAAACTTCACTCTCAGACTTGAAACTTCACTCTCAGACTTGAAACTTCACTCAAAGACTTGAAACTTCACTCACAAACTTGAAACTTCACTCTCAGACTTGAAACTTCACTCACAGACTTGAAAATTCACTCTCAGACTTGAAACTTCACTCTCAGACTTGAAACTTCACTCTCAGACTTGAAACTTCACTCAAAGACTTGAAACTTCACTCACAAACTTGAAACTTCACTCTCAGACTTGAAACTTTACTCTCAGACTTGAAACTTCACTCACAGACTTGAAAATTCACTCTCAGACTTAAAACTTCACTCACAGACTTAAAAATTCACTCTCAGACTTGAAACTTCACTCTCAGAATTGAAACTTCACTCAAAGACTTGAAACTTCACTCTCAGACTTGAAACTTCACTCTCAGACTTGAGACTTCACTCTCAGACTTGAAAATTCACTCTCAGACTTGAAAATTCACTCACAGACTTGAAACTTCACTCTCAGACTTGAAACTTCACTCTCAGACTCGAAACTTCACTCACAAACTTGAAACTTCACTCACAAACTTGAAACTTCACTCTCAGACTTGAAACTTCACTCTCAGACTTGAAACTTCACTCTCAGACTTGAAAATTCACTCAAAGACTTGAAACTTTACTCTCAGACTTGGAACTTCACTCTCAGACTTGAAACTTTACTCTCAGACTTGGAACTTCACTCTCAGACTTGAAAATTTACTCAAATACTGGAAACTTCACTCACAAACTCGAAAGTAAAAAACTTGAGACTTTAACTCAAAAACTCGAATCTTCACAAACTCGAAACTTCACCTAATTTCGTGAAATTCCGAGCTTATAAAGAGCCGCCATTTACTGTAGCTGAAATTCAAGAAAAATTCGTGTTCACAGACAAGACTACACAAGTATAACAAAGAAACCAAACAGAACAGGCAGACAAACTGGTGTAATTGCCACACGCACGCTGTTAAGGCTGATAACTTATAGTTAAAAAGAACTACACCCTCTACTAGCTAAGTAGAGATTTTAGAGAGGTTTATCATCGCTACAAGCTAAGCAAAGATAAATAGCAAAACTGATAAGGAAGCTCAGCAGCACAGGCACGTGATAAATTCTGACCATTGAGCAAGGGACACTCACGCTATTAGTAAATTTATTAAATTAAAATTAATTGACAACTGCAGAGATTGCCCGCCAGCTCTGGCGGCTGCTTCACGTCTCCAGTCTGTCACTGCTTCCGCTGAAACCGGAACAGAAAAGCAGGGGCATTGGGGGGCGGATTTGGCAAACCAATTTTTGAGGCGGTTGGTTATTATGCAATTATTAGTATTGGCAATCAAAATAATTTATAATAGGCACTACAGCATGCACTACTGTGTTGCTAAACATTTTGTAATCTACTACGAGTAGTTGAATAGCGAATCTAAAGTATTTTTTACTATTTAAAAAATCAGTCAAAAATGCCATCAATCGGTATTAGTAGTAGCGGTAGAGAATTTGCGACTTAATTAACAACTATGTAAGACTAGTAAGGCATTTTTATAAATAACTGAAGGATTGATGTACACTACAGAAGATTACGTACAGTAGGGGAACATACAATGCGGGAGATTAGGTACAGAAGGGGAATGTACACTACAGAAGATTAAGTACAGTAGGGGAACATACACTGCGGGAGATTAGGTACAGAAGGGGAATGTACACTACAGAAGATTAAGTACAGTAGGGGAATGTACACTGCGGGAGATTAGGTACAGTAGGGGAATGTACACTGCGGGAGATTAGGTACAGTAGGGGAATGTACACTGCGGGAGATTAGGTTCAGTAGCGGAATGTACACTGCGGGAGATTAAGTACAGTAGGGGAATGTACACTGCGGGAGATTAGGTACAGTAGGGGAATGTACACTGCGGGAGATTAGGTACAGTAGGGGAATGTACACTGCGGGAGATTAGGTACAGTAGGGGAATGTACACTGCGGGAGATTAAGTACAGTAGGGGAATGTACACTGCGGGAGATTAGGTACAGTAGGGGAATGTACACTGCGGGAGATTAGGTACAGAAGGGGAATGTACACTACAGAAGATTAAGTACAGTAGGGGAATGTACACTGCGGGAGATTAGGTACAGTAGGGGAATGTACACTGCGGGAGATTAGGTACAGTAGGGGAATGTACACTGCGGGAGATTAGGTACAGTAGGGGAATGTACACTGCGGGAGATTAGGTACAGTAGGGGAATGTACACTGCGGGAGATTAGGTACAGTAAAGGAATGGACAGGAATATGAATATACAGATCAAGAAAGGATTTGAGCAGAGGACATTGCTCATATTGCATCATTCCGCCGCCCACCTGCATGGAGCCGTAGGCTGCGCTAGCCATGGATGACAGCTTGCCAGCTACTTTGGTGACGCCTGAACGCATTCCGTCTTTGAGGTCCTGCAGATCGTAGTAGGGCTCGCCGGGTACGTGCCGCCCGGCGGAGCCGCTGCCAAAATAATCGGCTGACCCAATGGCCGTGGCGCCCTGGAACCGGCTCAGGTTGGCGCTGCTGTCTTCGGTCTTAAGAAGGAAATTTGATAATTGGAGCTTTAATCACGAGTTGCTGTGCAGTTGGCGATGGGGGAGAGAAGCAGAGGGGGTGGGGAGAGAAGAAGAGGGGGTGGGAAGAGAAGAAGAGGGGGTGGGAAGAGAAGAAGAGAGGGTGGGGAGAGAAGAAGAGGGGTGGGGAGAAAAGAAGAGGGGTGGGGAGAGAAGAAGAGGGGGTGGGGAGAGAAGAAGAGGGGTGGGGAGAGAAGCAGAGGGGTGGGAGAGAAGAAGAGGAGTGGGGAGAGAAGAAGAGGGGTGGGGAGAGAAGCAGAGGGGGTGGGGAGAGAAAAAGAGAGGGTGGGAGAGAAGAAGAGGGGGTGGGGAGAAAAGAAGAGGGTGGGGAGAGAAGAAGAGGGGGTGGGGAGAGAAGAAGAGGGGTGGGAGAGAAGCAGAGGGGGTGGGGAGAGAAGAAGAGGAGTGGGGAGAGAAGAAGAGGGGGTGGGAGAGAAGAAGAGGGGTGGGGAGAGAAGCAGAGGGGGTGGGGAGAGAAGAAGAGGGGTGGGGAGAGAAGAAGAGGGGTGGGGAGAGAAGCAGAGGAGGTGGGGAGAGAAGAAGAGGGGGTGGGGAGAGAAGCAGAGGCGGTGGGGAGAGAAGAAGAGGGGGTGGGGAGAGAAGCAGAGGCGGTGGGGAGAGAAGAAGAGGGGGTGGGGAGAGAAGCAGAGGCGGTGGGGAGAGAAGAAGAGGGGGTGGGGAGAGAAGCAGAGGCGGTGGGGAGAGAAGCAGAGGGGGTGGGGAGAGAAGCAGAGGCGGTGGGGAGAGAAGCAGAGGGGGTGGGGAGAGAAGCAGAGGCGGTGGGGAGAGAAGCAGAGGGGGTGGGGAGAGAAGCAGAGGCGGTGGGGAGAGAAGCAGAGGGGGTGGGGAGAGAAGCAGAGGCGGTGGGGAGAGAAGCAGAGGGGGTGGGGAGAGAAGCAGAGGCGGTGGGGAGAGAAGCAGAGGGGGTGGGGAGAGAAGCAGAGGCGGTGGGGAGAGAAGCAGAGGCGGTGGGGAGAGAAGCAGAGGGGGTGGGGAGAGAAGCAGAGGCGGTGGGGAGAGAAGCAGAGGGGGTGGGGAGAGAACCAGAGGGTTGGGGAGGCTGGAGGCCAGCCGCAGGTTCAGTCGGGAGACCCACCTGCCCGCCGCTGAACATATCGGAGCTGATGGCCTTGGCGTTGCCGAATTTGCGTTGCGCTTCGTCAGAATTGGCGACGGGTCCAGAGGCTCCCACGCCGCCACCGCCGGCGCGCCTCGCCCGGCCGAAGGTCGATTCGTCTTCGCTGGCGCGGCTGTTGCTGCCCAAGGCGGCCGACCAATCAGAGTTGGTTGGCAGGCTGCGGTCCACTCCGCCCGCTTGGCGGGACTGCCAGCTTGGCGAGCGCTTCATGCCCCAGGGGTCGGCGCTGCTGCTGCCGTAGGGGTCGTCCATGGCGACCGCGCCGCCGCCACCGAGGACGGCGGCGCTGGAGCGGCCGAAAGCGCTGGAGTCTCCGGTCTGCTCGATCGTGCGCATGTCGGTCATCACCGAGTGAGCCACCTCTCTGTGGGGCGGGGTGGGTGGCAGTTGGGGACTGGCTGACGGACAGACAGACAGACAGACAGACAGACAGACTCACCGCTGTCCCAGTCCCACGCCGCCCATGCCCAGCCGCTCTGCCTGCTCGGCCTTCTTCGGATCCGAGCGCCACCGCTCGTCGTCCCGCTGGGCGCCGAGGCTGCCGCTCTCGCCCTCCTGGTAGGCCAGACGCATGCCGGCCAGCCGTTTCTCCTCGGCCGCCCGGTTGGCCGCGTCAGCCTCAGCCATGGCAATTCGGCCCTGCTCGACCTGCTTGTCCCACTGGCTGGCCTGCGACTCGATCTCTGAGAAGCTGCGGCCCTGCACCTGCAACCGATGAGATTGGGAAGAGGCAGGCATCATTTTCCAGGAATTCTTGGAAAGGAATTCATATCGGACGGGAATTCCCAATGAAAGGGAATTCTCAACGGACGGTATTTCTAACGGATGGGAGGAGAATTCCTAACGGAGGGGATTCCCAACGGATAAGAACTCCAAATGGATGGGAAATCCCAACGGACGGTAATTCCTAACGGAGGGGGATTCCTAACGGAGGGGATTCCCAACGGAGGGGGATTCCCAACGGATGGGAACTCCAAATGGATGGTAAATCCCAACGGACGGGGATTCCCAACGGAGGGGGATTCCCAACGGAGGGGGATTCCCAACGGAGGGGGATTCCCAACGGATGGGAACTCCAAATGGATGGTAAATCCCAACGGACGGGAATTCCTAACGGAGGGGGATTCCCAACGGAGGGGGATTCTCAACGGAGGGGGATTCCCAACGGAGGGGGATTCCCAACGGAGGGGGATTCCCAACGGAGGGGGATTCCCAACGGATCGGAAATCCCACCGGAGGGGGTTCCTAACGGACTAAAAATCAAAATTTTTACGAATTGCTGAAATCCGAAAGGGAAATTTTGGGAGGGAAATCCAACAAAGGAATAATTAAAATACCTGCGGGAGAGACATGCTTTCACAAATTAGACAGTGGACGCACCTTAGTAGCCCCCAGGCCGCCCTTCTTAGCCGGTTTTTTCTTATTGGCGCCAAGGTGACTCGTCTTCATCGACGACACCGGAGCAGCCGCTGCCGCCCTAGTCGGCGAGGTGGACAGCGCCGCGTCAACTTTCGGACCCTGGCCGGCGCCAACTTCGTCGGCCAAAGTGGCGGCGCCGATTCGGGTCGCAGACGACGACGTCGCGACGCCGTTGCTTCCGGCGCCGCCGCCTGAAAGCGACATCTGGCCGAGTCGCTCGGCTGGCGCGGCCGGCTCGTGCTCAGCGAAGAAGTCGTCCTCGGCGCCTCCGTGACCGGCGGCTGAAGTGGCCGGGTCGGACGAGTGGCTGTCCAGGTGGACCCGGGTGCCGTGCTCGCGGCCGGCCTTCGTGGCCAGCGACTCGATGCGGCTCTGCAGGTGGGCGGCGAGTTTTGGGGTGGTTTGGAGGCGATTTTTGGGTAGTTTAGAGGAGATTCTTAGGGTGGTTTGGAGGCATTCTTAGAGTGGTTTAGGAGCGATTTTTAGAGTAGTTTAGGAGCGATTCTTAGAGTGGTTTAGGAGCGATTTTTAGAGTGGTTTAGGAGCGATTCTTAGAGTGGTTTAGAAGCGATTTTTAGAGTGGTTTAGGAGCGATTATTTTGGGCGGTTTAGGAGCGACTCTTAGTGGTTTAGGAGCGATTTTTAGGGTGGTTTAGAAGCGATTCTTAGAGTGGTTTAGGAGCGATTTTTAGGATGGTTTAGGAGCGATTATTTTGGGTGGTTTAGGAGCGACTCTTAGTGGTTTAGAGGCGATTCTTAAGATTGTTTAGAAGCGATTCGTAGGGTGGTTTAGGAGCGATTCTTAGAGTGGTTTAAGAGCGATTTTTAGGATGGTTTAGGAGCGATTATTTTGGGTGGTTTAGGAACGACTCTTAGAGTGGTTTAGAGGCGATTATTTGGGTAGTTTAAAATGATTTTTGGGGTGGTTTTCTCGTATTACGCTTACAAGCGCACTCAACAGTTTCTCTACCTTGTAGAGCTGAGCGGCTCTGCTGTGGTATTTCTGCTGGGCATCGCTGGTGGTGCACCCGTGCTGACGGAAAAAGTTCATCTGCAAATAATGAAGCACCTTTATGTTATAGTATTTGCTGCCTGCGATTTCAAAACCAAGACCAGGGGCAGGGTTGCTAATTGTCACCTTATTGGCAACTGTCCAAAAATTATAGTAAGTCTGTCTGAGAGTCTGACACAGCCTATCTGTGACCTAGCTATAGGATGTCTAGGAGTGTCTTGGTGTGTCTTGATATGTACTGGGATGTTTTGGGGTGTCTTAGAACTTCTTTGGATGTCTTGGGGTGCCTTGGGTGTCTTGGCGAGTGTCTGGATGTCTTGGGGTGTCTTGGGGGTCTTGGCGTGTGTTTGGATGTCTTGGGGTGTCTTGGGGTGTCTCGGGATGTGTTGGAGTGTCTAAGGGTATCTTGCGGTGTCTTATGATGCCTTGGGGTGTCTTGTTGTGTCTTCGAGTGTCCTGGGACCTGGGATGTTCTTGAAGTGTCTTGGTGTGTGTATTGGGGTGTCGTGGGATGCCTTGATTTGCCTTTGGATGCCTTAGGGTGTCTTGGAGTGTCTTGGGATGTCTTTAGGTGTCTTGGGTTTTATTGGGGTGCTTTGGGATGTCTTGACTTGCATTTTTATGTCTTAGGGTGTCTTGGGATATCTTGATGTGTTTATTGGGGTGCTTTGAGCTGTCTTGGGATGTCTTGAGGTGTCTTGGGATGCCCTGGGATGTCTTGGGATGTATTGGGGTGCGTTGGGATGTATTGGGATGTATTGGGGTGCGTTGGGATGTATTGGGATGTATTGGGGTACGTTGGGATGTCTTGGGATGTATTGGGGTTCGTTGGGATGCATAAACAATTGGCATCTGACCGCATTGGCATTGCCGCCAAGTTGCATAGCCCTGAGCTGCAGCCAGGTCCAGCTCGTGTCCAGCTGGGTGGATCGAATGAAGCTGATGTGCACGCCGAGGCCGCGGTGTACGGCGCTGCAGTCGATGCAGAGGAACACGCCGTAGGTGACGCTGGCCCACGAGGGATTGTTGGCGCCGCAGTCGAAACAGATCTGATGGAAGATTAACCAATGGTTTTTAATGAGCGATAACATTGGAGCTGACAAACAAACTATTTATTGCTAAACTGCTCAAGTTAATAAAAGTCCAGATTGCTAAAATGGCAGTCGCATTTTGAATTTACAATGAAAAATAGATTACCAATTTATTTAATGACTTTTTATTAGAATTAGAGATTGGATAGAATCAAATTTTTGCATTGATCCTAGGAATTTAGAACTTTAGGAAGTGTTTAGGATCAAAATCCTTTTCTGATGTATAAACATACCTATGCCAAGTTGTAGCTTAAAAGATAATTGAATAATTATTTGATAGATGTTTTTAGCATCTAGGGTAGCAAATCAAGAGAATCAATAAATTAAGAGAATCATAAATAGGCTTTCTATTCATAGAGATTTCTTATGAAATAAGATTTTTAAATAGTTATACTACTTCAAGTATAGCTCTCTTATGGAATGATCCATAAAGATAATAGCTAAATACTTTTTTATAGACTGCAAATTTTAAATTATTGTATAGTTATTATAAAAATAGAACATTTTCTGAAACCAACAATAAGAATTTTTATTAGTGCTTTTCTTTTTGGAATTTATGTTGGCTTGGCATTGATTTAGTCATTTTAGCTAAACATTTGTAATTATATATTATACAATGACAGTTTATAGAGCAGAGACTATAAATATAACTTATATATAAAATGTATGAAAAATAAGGCCAATGTACAATGGAAATTTGTCATATGCCTTTTTGGCAGATTGGATTAGTATGAAGCAGTATGCATTGGATATAAACAAAAAAATTTTGTTTGCATTCTGATATGCACTTATTATGATCCCATAATCATAGCATACCTTATTGGAATAAAATCTAAAAATGTGCAGATGCACATCAAGTGTCTAGCAAAAACATGCCAAGGTTAAAGAGTCACTTTCAAGGTACATAGGCCATGTCAAGGGGTTACTAAGTGTGCACTAGGGCCTAGGTGTTGTGACATCTTTTTAGCACTCTGCGTTGCTTCTATAGTCCAGATTATGCTGGGTGCACACCTGAACAAAAATTGAATAATTATAAACATATGCCAAAAAAATGAGTACACGTTTACACTTTCAAATCTATGCAATTTGTGTAAAGGACCTTTTTTGACTAATAATTTGGTTTTTGCTTTTTTGCTTATACCATTTATAGCAGAAAATTGATACATGGAAAAATTGTTTAAATGCCTTATTACAAGCTTTAAAAGTCTAAAAAGTGTTAAATTTATGCTTAAAATGATTTTTTTCATTTTAAGGTACAAAAAGCTTATTACAAGCTTTAAAAGTCTAGAAAGCTTGAAATTTATGCTTAACAATGAATTTTTTTTCACTTTAAGATGCATGCCAAGTGTGCACATATATTATTTTCTTAAGAGTGATATATGTCTACTTTTGGCATGCAAGGCCAATGCATGCCCAAATTTTTGGGCATATATTACATGATCTAGCTAGTGTGGCATTGCTTAGCTTTGGCAATGGTGGCATATTAACAAAACATTGCTATTCAGAGCATGCCAAATAGCTATTCCAACTTTTAACATTTAATCCATTCTATTAATGGCTTTTTGACATAGATTCTAAGCACTGTGCCAAGCAAGTGTCATACTGTAGTACATTGTGTCATATACTATAACTATAGTCTAGATCATGCTAGGTACATTTGGTAGAAAATTAAAATGCATAAACTTTTGTTTATATGCCTAATTACAAACTTAAAACTAAAAAGCTTTTTTATCCTTTATTCCACTTAACTCTTAATACTAACTATTTTGCATGATTCTATAAAGTGTATGCCTAGTGTATATGTACCAGACTCCAAATGGTATACATTAGGGACTTCTAGAGCTAGCACCACTGGACTGGAAGCAAAAATAAAACATTCCCCCAATTTTATGCTAGTGTGGCAAGGTAGAAATTTTGTTAACAAAGCTAAAAAAGCTAGTTCTTTTAAGTTTGGGCACTGGGGATAGGGGACTGGGGATAGGGGACTATGGGGAAGAGCAGGGAAATAGACAAACAAATAGAAATGTACAGGGCTTGGGCACCAAGCTCATGACAATGATATGTGCTTGTTGGATACATAATTTAAGAAATTAGTCACCCTTCTAACCCCCATTTTTTCTTTGCCTCTCTGCCAAGAACTGACAGAGTATATTATGCCTTGCACTGTGCAGGTTGCCCTTAAATCACAAATCCACACTGCTATCATTTCCAAGAGCCTGTTTCAGTACCAGCTTTAAATTCTACATGCATGTTCAGCCTACGGATGCTCAACTCAAACAAACTGGAATCAGGAGTGAGCTTCCACAGCCAGTCTCTCTAAGATGCTGCTGTGCTGTTGAGAAATGGAAGCAAGCAAACTTGAGAAGACTTTGAGCAGGAGAAGTTCTCCAAGATTTGCTCTTGCGATTTTTTTTCCAATGACTTCATTGAAGCATCGGCAGATACCAACGTCATATGTAATAAGAGAAGCAAGTCACTATCAAGGAAGTGTGTGAAGCTTGGAGCGGTTCCATCCATCTTCCCGAATCGGCGGAATGCTTCCATCTACTTGCTATTGGACAAGAAGGCACCGCGAGCAACCACAGTGTCAGTGACATTGTCTAAGCGCATGGAGAGAGAGCTGGAATTGGAGTCTTTCTAGAAGTTGACTTCATTGCTGAGACAGACTTTCAGGAGATCCAGCGCAAGCTGGAGCAAGAAGCAACCAAGCCAGCTAGATTTCAGACAACTATCCAAGGCCAGCTCTGCATCTATAAGCTAGAGGGAGCCAGTGTGCCACATTTCCTGCAACATTTGTCTGGCCGAAGACCTTTTTGTCACGTATGGAGCCAATGGACTGCCACTAAAAGCAAGCATGTTCAGCGACCTACTGACTGGAGGAAAAGCTTGACTCTCAGCCAGCTAGTGAATCTCATGTCGAGAATCAAGAATTGGACTAAAGATTCATGCAAGGCCAATTCGACCCAAGACTGGGGTCTCCAGTCTACCGGATGCAGTACAAGACCTCTTGGAGGAAGCAGAAGGGCTGACAGACAATCGGACTGTGAGCTTTGCACTAAAGCAGCTGAAGCTTAGCAGGAAGCCATCATGCACCCAGAGGTACTCTAAGGATCTTGTGTTTTCCTGCTTGATCTACTCTACCAGTGCCTTAGCAATGGACAATAGACACCCCATCAATGGCAATGGACAATGCTTAAACAGGACGCCATCTGCCTCCCATCTATAGCACCTCAAGGTCAATAACTGCAAGAGTTGGATTTTCAAGAAGCCTTGACAGTGAAGGCTTCCTTGCGCTAAGAGCTTCAAAGCTGTCATAGATGGAGAAGGTTGTGACCCTGGTCAACAATGAGATCTACATTGCATGTAGGATTGAATTGATGCCATCACTCACGGACAAAGCAACAGGCCAGTCTGTGTTCCTGCTATTCGATCCGGTGCACAACTTGAAAAATGTCTCAAACGTTTCCTGTCAAGGAGTCTTCCATCTCTATCCATCTTTGGCTCTTATAATTGCAATTGTTCTTAAACAAGTTTGCTCAGAGCCTGGCTCTAAATCAATATTTTTCTCTATTATTACCATATATTCTCATTATGAAGTCTAAATAATCATGCTAGTAGCAGCAATGTTTCCTAAATATAATTGCTTTGTATGCTGTTGGTGTTAAAGACTTGTAACAGCTCTCTGAGAGATAAAATGCCCCTTTTTACTTACACAATAGCTGGAACGGGTTGTCACACTAAGGTAAATGCGTGTGGGGAGCTTCCCGTCCAGTGATGCTATTTTTAGAAGTCCCTATATTACAAGTCTGTTACAGAACTTCATATAATTACAGGTGTGCATAAAATTGCAGATTAGCAAAAAATTGCAGAAATGCATAATATTGCTGAGTTTTAAAACTTCTCTCATTGGATAGTAAATTCAATTCTCTATAACATAGTGCTTTGCCAAAAGAATCCTATGCTTTATTCTATTTGAAATTGAAACAAAAAATAAATTACAGAACTTCATAAAATTACAGGTGGCATAAAATTACAGACCATCATTTTTATAGCTGCTCATTTATATATATATATATAGTGTGTGAGCAGTTAGCGTACAGCTATAGCTGCATTCATTAGCAAGTGCTCTTATCATTTTTTTCAATTACAAAGTTTGCTTTTGCTTTAACCAGAGCCAGAGAGCATGGGCTAAGCATGTGCTTTATCACTTTAGAACATTTGCATAAGCACAACACAAGCACAATCATCAAACAATCTCAATGTGGATTTCATATCAGTCAACATGTAGACATATTTTATGCTCTATTCATGTTCTTGCTTTAGCATTTAGGCTATATGAGATTATATAACAATACAATTTAGTTAGGCCTAACAAAATCTATAATATTTCTATAAGTATAATATCTATAATAGAGACTAGAGATAAAGATGGGCATGGTTATATATATACTGCCTTACTCTAAATGTAGCTAGCTTATATGCCTATGTCTATGATATCTATTGACATTTGACAAACCATACTAGGCACTGACTAAGCCCTTAGGCCCAGGTCTATTATTAAGTTGAGGAGCTTTGGCTAGGTCTAGCCAAAGAAGCTTAAACTATTTCTAGGCCTGACTTTAAAATAAAGCTTGGTCAAAATTATATAATCTAGATTATAGTCTATAGCTAATTGGTCTTAGGCCCTAGGTTTACTTTAATGCTTTTAACTATTTTGCCTATCTTGACTTCAATAAATATATATATAAAAAATTAATATTTAGATCATAAATCTCTCTACATAGTATTTTATTTAAGATTTGGATTGATATACCTGGTATATAGGCCAAGGGCCAGGCCTAGGTAGTAGTTATATATTAAAAATAGCTAACACCATGGCTAAGCCTATATACTATCAATATCTAATTATGTCATCTATGACTATGTAAATAAAGTAATGTTTCTTAAAAATGCAAAGTTTTGTGATTTTATTCACAAAGTATTTATGTCACAAAGTCAATGACCAAAAGTGGCTATGAAATATTATTTATTATTTATATGAATTGAAATATTTTATTAAACTTGTTAACTTATACTTGCTTTAAGACTAATATAAAACTTGCATATTATAAAGTTATAAATATATATAATGGTCATCAAATATTTCTAAAAAGACTATATACCTAAAATAAAAGTTAGCACCTCTTATCTCATCTGGAGACCATATGATTAGATTATAAAACTATTAAAAATAGATTACCAAATCATATATTCCTTTATTCCTAAAAGCATAAATAAAATGTTATTAAACTATTAAAAGCTTATTTATATCCATTTCAGCTCATCCTGCCTTTCTTGAGTCTTATAAAATAAAAGACTCAGCATGTATACAAGGTATAAAGGGATGCAACAGGTACTAGTCCAATGGGATGATGTCTCCCAAGGTGCACAGCACTATGTTACCATAGATGACCTAAAAGGAATGATTGTTCCAGGAGCAAAGGTTTCATTTGATGACAAAGAAAACATTTGGGAAGGCACAATTGTGCAGAAAAAAATAATACCAGAATTGCCTACTTGTAAGAAAAGGAAAAATAGAACAAATGCCCTGGCTACAAGCATCAAGGAGCTGCCAGGACCTGGCTAGTCTGATTCTGCATGCGCAGCTGCTGCAACTGGTGAGCTGCCAGGACCCGGCCAGTCTGGTTCTGCATGTGAAGCTGCTGCAACTGGTGAGCCCCCAGGACCCCGGCCAGTCTGGTTCTGCATGCGCAGCTGCTGGTGAGCTGGAGTCAGACGCTGCTGTGTCATCAATTAGTAATGGTTGCGGCTAGGTCCACTCTGCAGTCAGCAATTTCCAGTTGAATCTGAGTTTTTCAAAATTGTGTTGGAGGAGATTGTCGACGATGTTACACAACTTTACGACTCTACTCAGGGTTCAAATCAACATGACTGGCTTAATGAGTATTATGAAGGAGTCATAGGTGTTGCCTTTATTGATGATGAAATTGAGCAGAAAGTTGCTGACGAACTTGTCGCTTTGTATTCTGTTGCGGCTGCTGCAACTTCTCTGGCTTCATTGTCTGTTGTGGCTTCTTCCACTGCTCAGGCTTCTTATCTGGTGCTGCTTCGAGTAGTGTCGATATCGTTGGAGAGGAAGTCGAGCAAAAGGGCATCGCGAACCCAAGCAAGAAAGAAGTGGGGAAGAAATATGTGTGCCCATTTCCAAAGAAGGGCGAGACAGAGCCGCAGCATGGCATTGTTGGCTCTCGGCTAAGTCAACACATCTGTGAGTCACACCGAGACCTTCTAAATGGCAACTCAATTGAATCACTTGTCCAGAAAATCAAGCTGCATATGCAAAGTATGTTACCACCAGATGAGTGCCCAACCAAGGTTCCGTGTCCAGAGTGTGGCCTTCTGTACCTAAAATGGGCCTTGAATCAACACCTTGAATACACCCACAAAGTTCCTAAAGGCCAAACCTCATCTGCTAAGAAGCAGAAGGCTTTCAAGGAACTAAAAGTAGCCATTACCGAAGGAAATGCAATGATGGAATTGGATAAGGAAATCCTTGAGTACAGTAGCTGGCTGCTAAAATGGGAAGGCACAGGCCTGTGCAAGAGTACCATTGATCGTTTGACTCGAATGATTGGGCAAATGTGTGAAGAGTGCAGCTTCGAGGGTCTAATGGATTTTCTAAGCAAGATTATCGAGATCAACTCAATGGAATTGTGGAGAGAGAAGGTCTTTGCACTAAGTCAGGAGGCAGATTTTATCTTGACGCCTTGACGCACCTTGTTTCCTTCCTTTGAGCACGTCGCTTTGTAGAGGTCTGCGAAGGTGAGTTGAATTTTCACCTCCTCGAATTTGAGGACTGCATGAAGCGCCTCGTTAAAACCTACAGCCACAAAGTGAAGAAGCCTTACAATGCCGAATTGCGAGACAAGCTGGATTCCGACCTGCTGAAGAACGAAGAGGTTGCTGAACTGCACAAGGAGGTTGTAGACTTGCTGGACAAGGCAACGAACCTGATGGAAACACAGCCTGATAGTCCAGCTATCTCACTAGCGATTGCAGCAGCTTTCTGCTTCTCTGAGCCAGATGGCAACGCCAGCCGACCAGATGTTGTTGATAATGCAACAATCGTCGAAGCAAGGAGTTGGCTTGAAAACCAAGAGGATGAGTTTAAGGTGCACAAGCACAAGACTGCCAATATCTATGGTGCAGTGCGGATTGGCGTGGACAGCTACCACCAACTTCTGGCTAAATTTTGCCAAAAGAGAGTCAATGAAAGTAAAGACGACTCCGAACCTCTGTTTTAAATCGAGTGTGGATGGACAACCCTCTGGATGCGTCAACGAGCCAGCAACATCAAGATCCAACGTGTGACAAACATAGCCTATCAAAAGTATATTAAAACCTGGAGCAAATTGCTACTGGACCCTGAGGCGCAAAAGGCAGTTTTGAAGCGATTGGTACACCGTGAAAATGTTGCCAGGCAATTGTACCAGGCAACTGTGGCTCATGAAACGATGGCTGCAAAAATGTCAATCCGTGGAATGCTAACAACAATTGCCAATCCCAATCGAGCAAAGGATTTAGTGGAACTCGAATCCAAGCAACCTGTAGAGAAAAAACTTCACTTGGCCTGGCAAGCGGCCATTGTTGCCACCTATGATATTTGAAAGTGCAGATGAGTCGCAGAATGATCAGCCTAGACCATCAACCAAAATCAAGAAGTCAGCCAATGTGACCAAGCAGTCTACAGTTAAGTTGCCGCTGCAGAAAACGCCGATCAAGTCGAAAGGCAGAGCCAAGTAGTCAGCCAATGTGATCAAACAGTATAGTCAAGCAGCTGTCCAGCAAAGATTGACTGAAGTGAATGATACTGGACAAAAAAGGAGGCGCAAAGATACAGTTCTTCAGGCCTGAAGTATGAAGATGACATGACTTATAAGTACATTCATTTTCTTTTGTTAAACTTGCAATTCGTGCCAAAAGGAGTACACCTTGAGCATTTAGGATTTTTAGAGATAGGTGATTAAATAGAAGCTGCTAATATTAGATTTATTTGACCATAGATAAAATGCTACTGTCAGTCACACCAAAGACAAGTCACCAAAGACAGTCAACATGAAAAGTGATATTCAAGCTTTAAAATGAATACAAATAGAATTACTACTTGATTTTCGGCCTTAGAACAAGAGTTTTCAACAAAATTAATATAAAATTAAAGTGAATAGCTAAGGAAATGGCATGGCTGAAAATCTTTCTTTTGTCTAAGTTTGTTGCAAGCCAATATTTGCATTTTATTTTACTAGGCAAAATTCTTTATGCTGCTTCATAGAAACTATAATTGACAGACTAAATGTTTGCTGCATTCTTCTTTTAATAGTATGATCTTTATTCAGCCTTATTTTCATTGCAAAATGCTTTTCTATGGTTGCCAAGCTGATGCAATCTTGCTCATTTTTTATTAAGGACTTTGTTCCTGTGACAGTTTGCAACTTGCATTCATTTTTAGTTTTGTCCAGTTTCTTGGCATTTTACATACAAATAGTACTACTGTTCTTCAAATTAAACAACTACAACTATATGACAACAACTATATGACAATGTATTCCTGTACCTAGCTTTTTATTCTGCATTTTTTAGTCTTACTATACTCTGTATATATTGTGCTTCTAGTATTTGAACATCTTTTTAGGAAATTGATTTTATGGATTCCTTAATGTGCTCTCTGATTTGCAGTCATTTTGCCAGACTGATTCTTCATAACTGTATGTTTATAGCCCATGATCCATCAGCTAAGTTTGAACCAGAAAAAATATTGTTGCAATGTACTTTTATCACCCATATTTGAACCAACTGTCTGTTCAAGGTATACAAATGATTGTCTAAGTAAAAGGCCATTAACATTTATATTTACCCTGTCCATGTGTATCTAAGTTTTATTGCTAATATAATTTCTGTTGCGGACAATATATATTCATATGATATATACTTAGTAATAGACTTCATCATAAAGGCTTTCAATTGTTTTAAAGGCCATGATATAGACTCAAATTCTGATTAATTACAGATCTGCATATTTTTACAGTTGGCAGCAATCATTTAAAAAGAAATGACTAAATAACTTGTAGATGTGCATATTATTACAGGGTTAATAATATTACATGCTTTTAATCTGCTATAAGCAAAGAGTACAATTTAGCTAAACCTACAGGTATCTCACTGTACTTGTAAGTTGTTTCTAATCATCTTCACCAGCAAGATTAACCTTAGTTGAACAGTTTTGTGAATTGAAATTGCAGGCACTTCTAATTTTAATTTATCAAAAGATGTGACTAACATTTTCAGCTTTCAAAAGAAAACACATGCACTCTTTTTCCCTTGCTACATTGTTTCAGAATGTAGGAATTCTATGTAGTAGCTACTAGCAAGCAGAAAAATAGCTCAAGTACTTGAAATGACTGCTTTTAAAATAGAGCTTGCCTAGCTTCTTCATTTAAGTGTATCACTCAGTTAAACCTGCCTTGCTAACAACAATGAATTTCAAAGAACCAATGTGTCTTAACTATGGTGGTATTGTAGGCTAAATTTCTCTACTAAATTGGTAAGAACAGTTTTGCTTCTGCTGAAAGTTCAGTGTTGCACTGATTGCACTATAAACTATTTATCCAATGCAATACATTTAACTAGCACTCTTGCACTCATTATTTATCCTTATGCTTTCTGCAAAAGCATGCACCCATGCAACAATATTTATCTAATGCGTCAATATTTTATCATTGCGATACAGTAAATCTTGCTCATTTGCTTCATCTGATTATATAGCCCCATTTCATGTGA
>NIVC01003023.1:0-36075 GCA_002269645.1 Macrostomum lignano | reverse complement strand
CTAGCACATCACCTTCCTATACGTCCGTTTTGTTCTTCCAATTGGTCCACTGATGACTCAATGTTTCCCCACTCTTGTTTTGCTGATTTTGTCCTTAAATTCTGCGCAAATTGCTATTGCTCAACCCCATGTCCACTCCTTTGTCCAACCTGCTATCCAGCTGCCCATCCAAGTCTTGCCCTGTTGTTGAAATTTATGCTAATCTATTTATATGCATGCCTTAAGCACTACTACTGTAACCCTTCTCCCACTGTTGTGACTTCTTTCCCGTGACCATTAGCATTTAGGGAAGTTAAGTTTAGTGTTAAGTTTGTGGTAATCCTTTGTTTAATTTTCATTAAGCTACTAGCAGACAACCTTAGCATCATTTAAGCCACATTCCACTTTGGTATATTTGGTTGTACCAAATATTTAATACCTGCCTGCTAAAATAATTATTTTCTTAATATCCAGCTGACAATAATAATAACAATAATCTGCAATAACATTATTTTCATTAATTAATTAATTAAGCCCATAGCTTATCTCGAGTTATTTGCCCACGGGGCATAAAACAAACCAAGTTCTCATCTCAAAGAAAGCTCTGAGACTAATTTTCATTCCATAATATGAGAACTATGGTGGTGGAACCTCTACCCTACTGATAGTAATCAGCTAAGTGTATTTGACATATACTGACTTTGGCATCTATGACCCAATTTGAATGACCGTGCCTACTCAATGACTGCTCGTCTATAACCACAACTACCCTGCTCTTGGATTTAATACCCCGGCAGTTGGACCATAGTCCAGATCATAGCAGGCATATGCCAGAATGAAAATTCATTTTTTTAATTTTATGTCAACATAAAATTAAAAAAAGTTTACGCCAAGACTAAAATTGTTTATATGCCATATTTATTGAATATATATTTTTAGAAATTCAAAACTTTTACTAAACTTTAAAATAGCTTTTTTGTTAAAAACTGATATCCTTTGTTTTAATTTTGATTTTCTTGTGATTAATAATTAAATTTATTTTTTATTTTATAAATATTTTATATTTTAGTTTCTACCTTGAACTTGGCTATTTTTTGTATGACAACTGTGTACACTTTATGTTGAACCTGAAAATTCTATATGCCAAGTGTACACCAAGATTGTAAGTGAGAGCAAAAATATGCCAGAAAATTACAGTATAAAGGCCACCTTTGGGACTATGGCAATCGGAGTAAAACAGAAGAAAATTTTGGTTTTTTTGTCTACACAAATCTTCTATTTAATTATGCAAACACCAGTGTTGGGCAATTTCTGTTCCTCTATTCTTCCATTACTACAGGCAGTTACTTTTTTAGAAGTGTTATTACCAGAAGTTACTTCTTTTAGGTAACAGACTTGGTAACGGAAGTGATTTTTTATAAGTCCATTACTTCTGTTACTTTTACAATTTTTACTTTAGTGTTTTGTGTTATTTTCTTGTTTTACCTTTTTGTGCATATTTCATATTGCATATTTGCCATTGTTTATCAGTTTATTTTACTATCTCTTTAGTCTTTTTATTTGTATATTGTTCTATTTTTTCTGTGACCTTTTTATATTTTTCAATTTTATTTGTGTATTTTGTTAAGACAACCAAGACACTGGCACCAAGACACCAAGGCCTCCTGACACTGGAGACAGTCTCTGTCAACACTGAGTTGGAGGAGCTTGGCGCCAGTGGCGACGGAGCACAACTACCATAGCACATGCGGTGCGCAGCCCACACCCTTAATCTGGTGGCATTAATGGATATGCTAGCTGCTGTGGAAGGGTCTCCCATGCTCAGGGGCCTCTTTTGCAAGGCGATTGCCAAAGCTCAAGAACTTTAGAATGCGCAAGGCCATAGCACCCTTGCTGCTATTGCTATTCATTGCAAGCTAGGGCACAAGCTCTGTATGCTGAATGCCACCCATTGGAACTCACTGTTCAACAGCATTCAGCAGCTGACAAAGCTCTTCAATGCCAACATGTGGCCGGCCATCAATTGCATCCTGCAGGGTTTGCTAAAGCCCCTGCTGCCATTCTAAGCTAAGGATGCGTGCATTCTGAAAGAGTATGCGGCTGCTATGGCACCAATCGCGATAGCCCTAGACTTGCTCCAGGGTGAGAATAACATCTATTTGGGACTACTACTGCCAGTTGTCACTAGTGTCCTTGCAAAGCTGGACAAGCTGAAGGCCAGAGCTGATGGCAGCACCCTGGAGTACTGCAACTCAAGGACTTGTCAACAGCCTGCAGGACTGCATTTGATGACTATTTGAGCCCATCTTCAACAACATGGAGTGCCTGCTAGCATCAGGCTTCCACCCCCAATTCCATCTGACATGGCTGAAGTGCTTCAATGCAACGAAGTGTCAGAGAGTGCAGCAGGCCATGGTGAATGCTGTGAGGAGCAAACTGGAACTAGCAATGGCAAGTCAGGTCGAGGTGGTGGGAGATGGAGCCAACAGTAGCAGCCTCTCTAGTGGGAATGGCGATAACAGTGACAACTTTCTAAGCCAGCCGCAAAAGCCCCATAAGGAGGAGAACTTCAGGATGAAGGCAAAGATTATTCACAATTGGCTCAATGACATCTGGAAGCCAGAAGTTGGGGTCTCTAACCTGGCTTTCAAAAATATGCCAGTGATCAAAGGCCTTTTTATCCACTACAACATGGCTGTGCCTTCCAGCATTGCCATTAAGTGTGCTTTCTCAATGGCTAAAGATGTGTTGCAAGCAAAGCGTGCACACCTTGCAGACAAGACTCTCATGCCTCTGTTGCTGCTGCAGGGAAACAGTCATCTAACATCTTAATCTATTGACTATAGACTTAGCACTTGGACTGTTTTTTGCCAGTTGGACTCAGAAGTTTTTTGTCATTTTTTTTGTCATTTTTGTTTTTGATACTAGCAATAGCAAAGTCATCAAACAAAAGTCAAAATTGTCAAAAACGAAAATTGCCAAAACTCAAAAGTCAAAGACTCAAAGTGGATTTCAAATGGCAGCTTGAAACTTTCCTGGAAGTTAATTTATTTAAACAACAAAAATGCACAATGGCGACTAAAATAATTTTGTTACTGATTAAGTGATTAATAATGAATAATGATTAGTGAATTAGTGATTATAAGGGGTTATAATGTATTTTGTTTAGCATATAGGGGTATAGAAGATATAGTACAAGTAAAAGAATATAGCCTACAAATAAAAAAATAATGGACTTAAAGTAACAGATTACTAGAAGTTACTTTCTGTGGTAACGGAAGTTATTATAACAGAAGTTACTTTTTTGAGTAACTTGCTCAACACTGGCAAGTTACACAATGCTAACAGAAATTCAAAGTGTTCAAAACCACCTACCAAAAGAAGAGGAGCCTAAAAATTTATTTTCTTCACCCCCACCTCATACTTTATTTCAAAAAATGAGTTCATTATCTCGACTTAATTTTTAAGTTTTTTTTAGATATACAGTACAGATTTTTATGATTAGACTAACATTATACTCAATATTTTGTTGGCACACAAAATGACTGTCAACCAATTAGATAGCTATTTATCATTTAGCAATATTTTCCAATAGGTAAAGCACAAAGTAAAGGTAAAAAAATTACTTGAAGCAAAAGTGTAGGATTGCCTAACTCTTTATTATATAGGCCTAGCATCCTTTCTCTCTTTTTACTTATTAGCTTACTAAAGCCCTTAAGGCTTGACCTAGCCTATGACATAGGGGATGCTTCTTTCTTAATAATATCCCATCATTGAGACACCAAAGTTGATGCAGGGCTTGCTTCTGTCCTTGTAAATAATTCTACAATGCCACCAAAGTTGTAACAGGCCTTTTGGCTCTATCTAGAAATCCCACCATTGAGACACCAAAGTTGTTACAAAGGTTATTTTTTCCTCACGACCTTATTGGTTATTACTTGCCTTTTACTAGTACCGCATGTACTTCTATTGGTAGCATCTATACTTCTATTGGTAGCATATGTACTTTTATTGGTAGCGTCTGTACTTTTATTGTACTTTCTGGCCTGAGCGGTCTTTAGGCACCATTTATCCTATTTTTATACCTTTCTAAAGATATTATTTTCTCAGTCCTGGGCATTCCTAGGATCAGAGGGTCACAGCTTACTTGCTGGGTATTCTGCCCTGAGGCGGGTTTCTTAGACTCTGAGTCTGGATTTCTCTACCCTATGGTAGGATTTCTGCTTTCTAGAGACAGGTTACTAGACTCTTAAGTCTAGGATTTCTCGTTCTCTGAGAATGGACTGCACTCCTACTCTTGGGGTGATTCCTAAGTCACTATCTACTACTTGGAATGAGTAACACAAGTGATTTCAAGCCCAATGGCTGATCAAATTTTATCTGCACAATTGAAGCTTTGAGCTTGAAGGCGAGAGAGAAAGAAACCAATGCAAAAGGAAGTATACTTTGGTCAGGCCCTTAGCTGGCCCTATTTATCATTATGAAATTACCTAATGAATGGTAATTTCATTACCATTTTAAACAAATCATCATACAAAATATACAAAATATTTCTAATATTTGTTCAACACAACAAAGTAATAGTTTTCGAATTTTATAGCCGAATATAGGTTTCTAAGAAATATAAAAGTGTGTTTAGTAAAAACATAGCCTATTGCACCTATACCAATCACAATAGTAATATTATACAAACATGCTATTACAAAAAATTAGAAATAGAAAAAATCAAAAGTCAAGCATACCTACCTTATTACTCTGTTGAGTTTTCAGCTTTTTAAATATGGCATCAATATCTCTTTTGCTTGGTGTCTCAGATGTCATTTCTACTTAACTTTTTATTTTATTAGAGAGTAATAGTATTTAGCAAACCAAAGCAGTAATAGCAAAATAGTATTTGTGGAAGATTTTTATTATTTAACAGCGTCTATTATTAATAGTAGTACTCTTATATTAAGCCTAGATCTTTGATTTTGGCTTGACAAATCTATGCGCTACAGGACTATTTAATAAGAAGACAAAATTTGATTGCCGTTTGTCTTCTACGTCCCTAAAATTCACTGCGGAAAAGATCAAATATGTAAATAAGCTTAAAAATCTACTTTAGCAGATATCACGAAAAAACTAACTTAAGCGGGAAAAGTTATCGCACCAACTTGATCGGTACAGTACTGAAATAAAAGTAAACGTAAACTTTAAGTCATACGGGTCTCCCTAAAACACGCCCCGCACCGCCCTGCAGCGCTACACATTAAAACAAATTGGACTATAACTGAAGACTAAAAAAATGCGTTTTCTGTTAAGCTTCAAAGCTTTTATTAAATTTAGTTTTTTTTAATTTGAAATATAAAATTCAGTGAATAATAAGTGATATTAATAATAATATTATTCAAGTAATAATAATATAATTTAATAATGAAAACGAGAATATAAAAAATATTAACAATATTTATAATAATAATTAAAGATATTTATTCCATTACTCTTACAACAAATAGTTTTCCTTGCAATCAAATACTGCATTGACAAAAAATGTTATAATGTGTAGCAGTTTGGGGCGGTGCGGTGCGTGTTTTAGGGAGACCCAGTCATACTACGCAGTACAAGAAATGCATTTAGTGAAACAAAAATATGTCAGCTAGCAGCCAAAAATAAGAAAAACAGTACACACTTTTTAATATACTAACTTACTATTTATTTTAAACAAATGAAAGCTAACGCAGATAATAAAAAGTTTTTCGCCAGTTGACAATGTAACTAAAAGCTGCTAAGAAGGTTGACTGTTAAAGATTTTTTCACTTATCTCATTCACTGTTAGTAATGTTAACTATTAGCATCGAATTATAATTGATTTCTGAAGTTTGGCTATATTTGGGAGCTATGCGCCTCGCCGTGCGCCCTCTATAACCCGCTCCACTGGGCCGTGCATCATACCGACGTCGTCGCCGACGCGCAGCCAAATGTTACATGTACATACCCGGCCGCTAGCAAATGAGTTGCTCAAAGCTAACCACTGTAATATGTGCTCACATTTCGCTAGCGAATCAGTGTAGTGTAATATTGTAAAACAGGTTGTACACAATGTATTGATCCTCCCCTGCCATTGGTATACAATATATTTACGTGTAATAAATTAAATACATGTATGCTATCATAGATTCAAATAAAAGTATCTTCAGTAAAATTGCTAAAGAATTTATACAAGTGCGCAGTACGTAACAAGAAAACGTACAATCCGCATTCAGCTTCAGGATAAAAAACGTCGAAACTTAAAATTGCAGAACTACGTAGTACATGCAAGTTTAATATGAAGAACTCTGCTTAAGTTGTATATAGACATGCGGCATGCATATTAGATTTACTAAGTCTATCTTTTGTATGCATGTAAATTTGTCACATCAAAACTTAAGTTCCTCCTTTGATGAAGCGCCTGATCTACCCGCGCTTATCCCCGAGAACTTAACTTTAGTTGACACATGATTACATATACCTGCATGCAGCATGTAAAGCAGGTAATGTATACATGAGGGCATGAGGCTATCTGCAGGCAGGTCTGTAATGCTTTGGTGGCGCAAAATCTGGTATGTTATCAGAGCATATTATGCTTTACATGAATGAAATATGTATACATGTATGTACAGTAAATTATTTTAAAATGCCACTCGATGGTGCCAAAGCAGTCATCGGGGTCACTGATGGTGCCAAATTATTTGGCCCCAGATTCATGACAATAAAATACACGCAACGCATGAAGAAATACATATTATAAGTAAAAAAACTACGAGCGTACATGTATGCATTTCCTGGTCGCTTACATGTACATGTACCTGTTTATAGATAATGTAGTGTAAATGTACATAAATATAGTAGGGTAGTTACATGTAGGAAAGTATGTCCATTTATTTTTAATTTATACCAATTAGATACAATGCAGTATCCGTCCGAGAACAGATTCTTAATAACTCCAAAGAAGCATTTTCGATAATAAAAAATTCACTACATTCTTAAGCTAATTATCAAAACTAAAATGCATGTAAGCCGAAAAATTTTAATTCCTAACAAAAAAAATGTCTGGCAGTGCAAAATAATCAATATAGATGTACTCGTAGCTATGAAGCGGGGAGACCACAATTCTAAAGTATAATTAGTGCACAAAAAGACGCAATATTATAAGTATCAAATGTACATCTATATGTACGAAACGGTGCCAAAACAGAAACAGAGAATTAAGGGAACCTAGTAAGCAACAGGGCCGCTAAGGGTGCCAAATTAGTCATTGGGGTCACCCACAATGCCAAATTACTCATTGGGGTCATCGATGGTGCCAAAGCAGTCATCGGGGTCACTGATGGTGCCAAATTATTTGGCCCCATATTCATGACAATAAAATACACGCAACGCCTGAAGAAATACATAAAAATAGAAGACTAGACACACAAAAACAAAGATTTGACTAGATTCAGTTGTAGAAGTTAAAAAACAGACAACAGAGTGTATAAAAAAACAAAGAATAGAGATGCAACTATCACTATACTTAGTAAGCCTTACTGTTAGTAAACACAAAAAATATAAACAGTTTGGTAATGCCACTCTGAACGATTCTGTGACCTACTGTAAGTACTGCACGACATTTAATAAAGGTTTTTTGTCAAACATTTTTGTGTATACAGAAAACTTTAATGTTATATAATAAAGAGGCTGACTTGGTGTGACTAGCAGATAAAGAATAAAAATGAAGGCATTGCATGCAAAACTCCTTTTTTTAAAAAAATCTAATCAAATTTAGGCAAGTCAAATACGGTAAATAGTTGACTCCAACTACAGACTCTACTGCACTCACGAGAGCCTTATCAACTTGATCTTCTACAGACTGCAGTGCAACTACTACAGCCTTATCCACTGATCTACTGCAGACTGCAGTGCAACTACTACAGCCTTATCCACTGATCTACTACAGACTCCAGTGCACCTTTTTTTAAAGGCAGGGGGGTTGTGCGCACCCTGGCGCACTTTAAGCGACATAGGCACACAACCGGCGAGAGGCATTGCTGCCCATTCCGCCGACTCCCCTGAGCAGGCAGACAAGCGCGCGGATACGTACGCAGGCACACACTCACACAGGAGTGTACAGCGGCCCTAACTTTATTTTATCGTTAGGCATGTACACTTCACTGCGCCTTGGGGGGTTGGCTCTCAAGGCCGTTAATTGCACGAGCAGAGCCAAGCCGAGATTCCAATTCAGCCCCAAATTAATGTGACTGCACTTGGAATCGAGCCTGGGTCGCTGGCACACCAGAGCAGCTGCGCTACCGCTGGGCTACGGCCCCCCCTCCAGTGCACCTACTACAGCCTTATCAACTGATCTACTACAGACGCCAGTGTCATCACAGCTCAGACTCCAAGCCAACTCCATCAATAGTTTCCGTTCGCAGGCCAACCAGGTGAGTGGACACAGCATTGTACTGCAGCACCGACCCAATCACCACGAACAGGTGCCAGATGGCGTGGGCGAAGGGCACAATGCCGTCCAGCTTGAAAAAAACGACGCCGCACATGTAGGCTGCGCCGCCAGTTAAAAGTTCGCCAAGGCCGTTTGGGTTTTTCTGAAAATTACGTTTAAGATGAGGGGGTCAATGGGTCAACCAACCCATTAGTATGAGTCAATGAGTCAACAAACCCATTGGTTTGGGTCAATGGGTCAACCAACCCATTAGTATGAGTCAATGAGTCAACAAACCCATTGGTTTGGGTCAATGGGTCAACCAACCCATTAGTATGAGTCAATGAGTCAACAAACCCATTGGTTTGGGTCAATGGGTCAACCAACCCATTAGTATGAGTCAATGAGTCAACAAACCCATTGGTTTGGGTCAATGGGTCAAACAACACATTGGTGTGGGTCAATAGGTCAACCAACACATTGGTGTGGGTCAATAGGTCAACCAACACATTGGTGTGGGTCAATGGGTCAACCAACACATTGGTGTGGGTCAATAAGTCAACCAACACATTGGTGTGGGTCAATAAGTCAACCAACACATTGCTGTGGGTCAATGGGTCAACCAACACATTGGTGTAGGTCAATGGGTCAACCAACACATTGGTGTGGGTCAATGGGTCAACCAACACATTGGTGTAGGTCAATGGGTCAACCAACACATTGCTGTGGGTCAATGGGTCAACAAACACATTGCTGTGGGTCAATGGGTCAACAAACACATTGCTGTGGGTCAATGGGTCAACAAACACATTGCTGTGGGTCAATGGGTCAACAAACACATTGCTGTGGGTCAATGGGTCAACAAACACCTTACTGTGGGTCAATCAGTCAACAAACACATTGATGTGGGTCAATGGGTCAACAAACACATTGCTGTGGGTCAATGGGTCAACAAACACCTTCTGTGGGTCAATCAGTCAACAAACACATTGCTGTGGGTCAATGGGTCAACAAACACATTGCTGTGGGTCAATGGGTCAACAAACACCTTACTGTGGGTCAATCAGTCAACAAACATATTGCTGTGGGCCAATCAGTCAACCAACCCATTGGTGTGAGTGAATGAGTCGATCAAACTGCGTAAATACAATTGGGTCAGTGAGTCAGCCAGCTCTAAGCAGGAATTACTTGCCATTTTTAACGCCACTAACGATGGCAACGCGCCAACAGAAACGTAAAGCAGGACTTCGAGCCATTTGTACCTAAAAGTGCAATATTTCATAGTTAGTAAAAGCTTTTTGTGCGAAGGAGCATGGTACATTTAAAAAAGGACTACCGATATGTATCGAATATGATTTTGCATTGCAGAAATTGCGCGTACTTCTCGTGAAATATGAGCTGATAGGCGATGCCAAACACGGCAGCTGGCCACACTGCGTAGAGGCATTTCAGGCCGTAATCTGATTCGTAGTCGCGTAGGACCAGCCTGGGTAGCAGGTAGGGCGCGGTAGATAGATAGGTAGGTAGGGAAGAGAGTAGTAGGTAAAAATAAGTGGTACATACAGTAGTAGGTGGATAGGTAGGTAGATGGGTAGGTAGGTAGGTAGGTAGGTAGGTAGGTAGAGGTAGGTAGGTAGGTAGGTAGGTAGGTAGGTAGGGTAGGTAGGTAGGTAGGTAGGGTAGGTAGGTAGGTAGGTAGGTAGGTAGGTAGGTAGGTAGGTAGGGTAGGTAGGTAGGTAAGTAGATAGGTAGGTAGGTAGGTAGGTAGGTAGGTAGGGTAATGGAGATAGATAGGTAGGTAGGTAGGTAGGTAGGTAGGGTAGGTAGGTAGGTAGGTAGGTAGGTAGGTAGGTAGGTAGGTAGGGTAGGTAGGTAGGTAGGTAGGTAGGTAGGTAGGTAGGTAGGTAGGTAGGTAGGTAGGTAGGTAGGTAGGTAGGGTAGGTAGGTAGGTAGGTAAGTAGATAGGTAGGTAGGTAGGTAGGTAGGTAGGGTAATGGAGATAGATAGGTAGGTAGGTAGATGGTAAGTCAAGCACCCGAATAAGAATTCTTACCAGGGCGTGTAGCTGGCAGCAATAAACAGGTAGATAAAAACACGATCGCCCCTGTGAAAAACCTCCTTTAAAGTTCTGCAAAGTGGAGTAAAATTCATGCTGTTTAGTTTGCATTCGAGTTGGATAGCGAAGGCAGACAGTGGGAACAGCTACTGACCTGAAGCGGCCCCAGAAGGCCAGGATGTGAAAGGCGGAGGATACAGAGAACAGGCCCAGCGTTGCCAGGCCATAAACGCGGGCGATGGCGAGCTGGCGGGCATCAATGGACCGGGAGGTCATGCTGTGCAGCTTGTAGATTGAGGCTGGAATCATTATTCCATGGGACAGGATGTTGGCCACATGCTCTTGATCAGTGGGCACATATGCCTGACCTGCTGCAGCTCTACTGTTCTTGAACCTGCAATGTGAATGGATAAAATAATTCTTTAAAGACAGTCATTTTTAAATAAAAAAGATGTCAATTTCCTGAAAATCTTTTTACCTTCCCAAATTAAGCTGACTAGCTGATTTTAACAACTGTTGATGAATGCTAGTCATGCTAGATCAGTTTTTAGTTAGCTACTTTATCAACCCAGTAGCTTTGGAGCAAGATCAGTGAGCTACCATTGAGACAAATCTGAAGTAAAAAGGGGTTTGAAACAAACTTTGAATTGTGTGAATTAAAATGAAAAATAAACTTTAAGAAACTACTACATGTAGGATGAAATAAATACATAGGAAACTTTGATTTAAAAAATAGTCATTAAAACTTACGAATAGAGTAGCTATATATAACTATAAGCTTCATTGATAAAATAAAATGACATTTTCTTGTTTACTATTATATGTATAAATATATATGCAGGAATGGATCTAAAAAATTAAATGGGGGGCACAGATTACTAAGGTACATATGCATGTATATTATGTACATGTATATATACACAAAATTGTGTATTTTCGATGCAAAAAAAAAATAATAAAATCTGACTCAATGTGTGCACCCTTGCTAAATCCACCACTTTATATATGAGTAAATTCTAATTCCATACAGACTTAACAAAAAAATGATATTAAATTCAATTGAAAAAGCTGACACCTCTTAATAATATTAAGCACTTCTATACCTATTAAGCTCTATATAATATCACAATAAAGTAAAAAATCAAATCATATCATAACAAATCTATAAATTAAATAGTCAATTATTTAAATATGGTGCTTATTACTTTAATGGCAATGTTATATCAAGTTTTTAGAGTAAACCGCCAGGTCAATATGACAATAGTAAGTAGTTTATTTATAGTAGTGATTGAATAATATTTCCAGGCAGATCAAATTACTATTCTAAATTCAGCTAAGTAACATAGCATATTTTTTTCGCAGCCATCCATAAGTATAAAATGTTACGCAATTGAATAATGAATATTTGCAACAGAAAGGAGAATAGAAAATCAAAATTATTTTTCCCAGATAAATTTAGCTGCTTTGCATACATTAGCCATTGCAAAATTAGTGACTCTAGTATCGTTGTGTTGTATCATAGGTCATATATTATTGAGTCTAAGCATAAACTTCAATAGCTTAAAAAATTGAGTAGGGAAGTAAAGTAGAGTAGGCACAGGTAGAAAGAAATGTTGTTTTATCCAGTGAAGGCTAAGCCTAAGGCTGTGAAGCAATGGCATTGGCAGTGATGTTTAAGCAGTTAAAATATTTTTCAATAATTGAATTATTTGGATAACTATAAAGCATCCCTGATTGATAAGACCACTCTATATCATTTACCACATCAATCACTATCACTAAGAATGATGTCATTGCCAGTCCAGGAATCAGAAAATTGTTGTACAAAATAAAATAGTTCGTAGAAAATAAATGATTTGAAATTCCTTACACGATAATATTCCAAGAAGTTTAAGTATTTTAACAACACAGGCTCATGCCCACAAGTAAATACCTATACTTAATTATTAATCATAGTTAAACTATAACAAAAGTCTGAGCAAAATTCTGAACAAAAATGCATCGAATCACTTTATACGCTAATCACAATCAAAATTATAAGGCATCGAGAGCTTTGCTGCATCGAGAAAATTTTTAGGAGCTTGGCCTTTTTTCTGTGGGCTCTACTTAAAGTAGGTAGTTCTGAATGAACTTGCCATTTATATATGTATTGCTTTAACAATTTAAGAATAAATGTAAAAGTGCATGTTTTTGCAAGAGATATTTCTTTCGATGATCTCAGCGTTTCATTTTTTGAGTTAATATCAAAAGTCACGCCTGCTTTGATAATATGCTTCCCGTTTTTGGGACTTGAGCTAAGATATTCAGTTTTCGAATCGAAATTTAAAAGTAATGGTAGTGTTTTCTGAATATACAGTACTATATAGGTTTGTTTAAAACATCGACGCGTCTTCAAATTTCTTTCGATTTACACACAAAAATATTTATTTAAACCACTATTTGTTTTAAGAAAAGGACTTGGATCATTAGGATTTTGACATTAATAAAGAAATTGGCGTGACAGTTCGTACGGTTTCATCTCATCGCTTTTAGTGTTTACTTTATATTTCACGGCATCACGCATTACCATCTTATGAGCAGAAGCTGTAACTTGGGTCCACTGGCTTAGCACACGCCAATTACTATGCACAATACAGTTTATTTCTTACTGTTCAATTCGTTTTTGCATTGTGTTCGCGAGCAGCAGCCAAACTTCAATGCTTGTGCCGGCCATTAGTTAGGGGCAGAGCATGCAATGTCAAACGAGACCGCGCGACCCCGTCATTATGGTAGCCAGTTGTGGGGCTGTCATGGCCACAGCCTTCATATAGCCCATAGAAAATGACAGGTGGCTGTGGAGTAAAGCCAGCTTAGCTTATTTTATTTGAAGCCGTCCGCATTTTTGCCACTTCCAAATTTGGCTGCTAAAAACTCAAACCAATTTGATATAATATAATATACAATAGATTTACAGCATTTCAGCACTTGCTCCTTTCTGACCCTGTCAAATACAATATAATAGAGATGTGCATGAGGGTATATACTCGTATATACGAGTATAGCTTTTAGTTAAACGGGCGTCTTGCATGCAGTCTTGCAGACAGACAAAACTTTGTTATTGTTAATAGACAAATGCAACTACATGGTGGGACCGAGGGCTTGTGTCGCATTATTCGAACTTGTAATTGTATTTTCGGCTTATCATGACTTGTAAAAATGATAATGGACGCAATAAATTGCAGGGACTGCAATAAAAAAAGCACAATTGGAGCAAAGACCACAGCAGCTGCTTGAAGGGTGCAGTCAGAGAGCGAAATTCACGATGCGGTGCGTGCAGACTTTCTGTGCGTTTTCTAGACGAACTCTTAAATAGCATGACAAGTTTGTCATAAATTCAAAAAGTTTTAATAAGGCCAACTGCAACTGTCTCTTTGACCAAATCTGCGTCTGTGCAAATTCGAACTCTGAACTCTGGGAGCATTCTGTCACTAATTGCCCAGACAGAAGTGGGAGAATTCTGTCACTAATTTCCCAGACAGAAGTGGGATAGTTCTGTCACTAATTGCCCAGACAGAAGTGGGAGCATTGTGTCACTAATTGCCCGGACAGAAGTGGGAGAATTCTGTCACTAATTGCCCAGACAGAAGTAGGAGAATTCTGTCACTAATTGCCCAGACAGAAGTGGGAGAATTCTGTCACTAATTGCCCAGACAGAAGTGGGAGAATTGTGTCACTAATTGCCCAGACAGAAGTGGGAGAATTGTGTCACTAATTGCCCAGACAGAAGTGGGAGAATTCTGTCACTAATTGCCCAGACAGAAGTGGGAGAATTCTGTCACTAATTGCCCAGACAGAAGTGGGAGAATTCTGTCACTAATTGCCCAGACAGAAGTAGGAGAATTCTGTCACTAATTGCCCAGACAGAAGTGGGAGAATTGTGTCACTAGTTGCCCAGACAGAAGTGGGGGAATTCTGTCACTAATTGCCCAGACAGAAGTGGGAGAATTCTGTCACTAATTGCCCAGACAGAAGTGGGAGAATTCTGTCACTAATTGCCCAGACAGAAGTGGGGGAATTCTGTCACTAGTTGCCTAGACAGAAGTGGGGGAATTCTGTCACTAATTGCCCAGACAGAAGTGGGAGAATTCTGTCACTAATTGCCCAGACAGAAGTAGGAGAATTCTGTCACTAATTGCCCAGACAAAAGTGGGGGAATTCTGTCACTAATTGCCCAGACAGAGCTGTTGGTATATCCTTTGTCACAATGCCCTCTTACCCGAACTCAGATCGCTTGAAATTCCTACATGCAAAAGCAGCAGTGCGGTGGTCTCATAAAGCAGATTCGGTGTGCCTGATAAGCCGGCTTAAAGAAGGTCAGAAGTATTCTTAGATAACAAGGCCCCGCGCCCATAACACTGAAAGAGTAGTGCACGCACGCAAGACTGAAATTTGAAATTCAGTAACTGCAATCACTGCAGCTAAACTGTGCAAACAGAAAACTTGATACTCAAATTCAAGACGGCGCTTGCTTAGAGTGCATTCAGACTGTGCCATGCAGTTTTGTGCGATCGGTTATGCAGCTGATGCACCGTCTACACTCACAGATTCACTCTCACAGATTCACTCTCACAGATTCACTCTCACAGATTCACTCTCACAGATTCACTCTCACCACTCTCACAGATTTACTCTCACAGATTCACTCTCACAGATTCACTCTCACAGATTCACTCTCACAGATTCACTCTCACAGATTCACTCTCACAGATTCACTCTCACAGATTCACTCTCACAGATTCACTCTCACGGAATCACTCTCATAGATTCACCCCAACAGAATCACTCTCACAGATTCATTCTCACAGATTCACTCTCACAGATTCACTCTCACGGAATCACTCTCATAGATTCACCCCAACAGAATCACTCTCACAGATTCACTCTCACGGAATCACTCTCATAGATTCACTCCAACAGAATCACTCTCACAGATTCATTCTCACAGATTCACTCTCACAGATTCACTCTCACGGAATCACTCTCATAGATTCACCCCAACAGAATCACTCTCACAGATTCACTCTCACGGAATCACTAGCACAGATTCGCACTAAAAGATTCACTCTCACAGATTCACTCTCACAGATTCACTCTCACAGATTCACTCACTCAGAATCACTCTCACAGATTCACTCTCACAGATTCACTCTCACAGATTCACTCTCACAGATTCACTCTCACAGATTCACTCTCACAGATTCACTCTCACAGATTCACTCTCACGGAATCACTCTCAAAGATTCACCCCAACAGAATCACTCTCACAGATTCACTCTCACGGAATCACTAGCACAGATTCGCACTAAAAGATTCACTCTCACAGATTCACTCTCGCAGATTCACTCTCACAGATTCACTCTCACAGATTCACTCTCAAAGATTCACTCTCACAGATTCACTCTCACAGATTCACTCTCACAGATTCACTCTCACAGATTCACTCTCACAGATTCACTCTCACAGATTCACTCTCACAGATTCACTCTCAAAGATTCACTCTCACAGATTCACTCTCACAGATTCACTCTCAAAGATTCACTCTCACAGATTCACTCTCACAGATTCACTCTCACAGATTCACTCTCACAGATTCACTCTCACAGATTCACTCTCACAGATTCACTCTCACAGATTCACTCTCACAGATTCACTCTCACAGATTCACTCTCACAGATTCACTCTCACAGATTCACTCTCACAGATTCACTCTCACAGATTCACTCTCACAGATTCACTCTCACAGATTCACTCTCACGGAATCACTCTCAAAGATTCACCCCAACAGAATCACTCTCACAGATTCACTCTCACGGAATCACTAGCACAGATTCGCACTAAAAGATTCACTCTCACAGATTCACTCTCGCAGATTCACTCTCACAGATTCACTCTCACAGATTCACTCTCAAAGATTCACTCTCACAGATTCACTCTCACAGATTCACTCTCACAGATTCACTCTCACAGATTCACTCTCACAGATTCACTCTCACAGATTCACTCTCACAGATTCACTCTCACAGATTCACTCTCACAGATTCACTCTCACAGATTCACTCTCACAGATTCACTCTCACAGATTCACTCTCACAGATTCACTCTCACAGATTCACTCTCACAGATTCACTCTCACAGATTCACTCTCACAGATTCACTCTCACAGATTCACTCTCACAAATTCACTCACTCAGAATCACTCTCATAGATTCACCCCAACAGAATCACTCTCACAGATTCACTCTCACAGATTCACTCTCACAGATTCACTCTCACAGATTCACTCTCACGGAATCACTCTCATAGATTCACCCCAACAGAATCACTCTCACAGATTCACTCTCACGGAATCACTAGCACAGATTCGCACTAAAAGATTCACTCTCACAGATTCACTCTCACAGATTCACTCACTCAGAATCACTCTCACAGATTCACTCTCAAAGATTCACTCTCACAGATTCACTCTCACAGATTCACTCTCACAGATTCACTCTCAAAGATTCACTCTCACAGATTCACTCTCACAGATTCACTCTCACAGATTCACTCTCAAAGATTCACTCTCACAGATTCACTCTCACAGATTCACTCTCACAGATTCACTCTCACAGATTCACTCTCACAGATTCACTCACTCAGAATCACTCTCACAGATTCACTCTCACAGATTCACTCTCACAGATTCACTCCAACAGAATCACTCTCACAGATTCGCTCTCACAGATTCACTCTCACAGATTCACTCTCACAGATTCACTCTCACAGATTCACTCTTTTCTTTCATTCAAAAGAACTCTGTCTATACTCAAAGGGCAAGTATTAAGCTTACATTAACTGTTTCCCCAAGTAAAAAACAGAAAGCAACCCAAATGAAAGCCGCGCACATCAGGACAAGCGAGAATTGTCCAATCTGCTGCTTTCAATCAAAGCCTTGGGGTTTCAGTTTACTTATTGACTTTGCGGTGCCGCAAAAGTTTCTCCAACAGCTACTTAGCTCTAATCATGCGCATGTGAACTGCGAACTCCTGCATGTGCTTCCTTCATGAATGCCTTCTAATTGTGGGAGAAAGTTCTCTGACCCGCTGGGATCTCTCTCTCGCTCTCTCTCTCTCTCTCTCTCTCTCTCTCTCTCTCTCTCTCAGTATCTCTACTTCTCTCTTTTTTAATATCTCTACCCCTCTCTAAGTATCTCTCTCTCAGGATGTCTCCCCCTCTCTCTCTCAGTATCTCTCCCTCTCTCTCTCAGTATCTCTCCCTCTCTCTCAGTATCTCTCTCTCTCTCTCAGTATCTCTCCCTCTCTCTCTCAGTATCTCTCCCTCTCTCTCTCTCAGTATCTCTCTCTCTCTCTCTCAGTATCTCTCCCTCTCTCTCTCAGTATCTCTCCCTCTCTCTCTCTCAGTATCTCTCTCTCTCTCTCTCTCTCTCAGTATCTCTCCCTCTCTCTCTCTCTCTCAGTATCTCTCCGTCTCTCTCACTCTCTCTCAGTATCTCTCCCTCTCTCTCTCAGTATCTCTCCCTCTCTCTCTCTCAGTATCTCTCTCTCTCTCTCTCAGTATCTCTCCCTCTCTCTCTCAGTATCTCTCCCTCTCTCTCTCAGTATCTCTCCCTCTCTCTCTCAGTATCTCTCCCTCTCTCTCTCTCTCAGTATCTCTCCCTCTCTCTCTCAGTATCTCTCCCTCTCTCTCTCTCAGTATCTCTCCCTATCTCTCAGCATCTCTCCCTCTCTCTCTCAGGATGTCTCCCCCTCTCTCTCTCAGTATCTCTCCCTCTCTCTCTCTCTCTCAGTATCTCTCCGTCTCTCTCACTCTCTCTCAGTATCTCTCCCTCTCTCTCTCTCAGTATCTCTCCCTCTATCTCTCTCTCAGTATCTCTCCCTCTCTCTCTCTCTCTCTCAGTATCTATCCCTCTCTCTCAGTATCTCTCCCTCTTTCTCAGTATCTCTCCCTCTCTCTCAGTATCTCTCCGTCTCTCTCACTCTCTCTCAGTATCTATCGCTCTCTCTCAGTATCTCTCCCTCTTTCTCAGTATCTCTCCCTCTCTCTCAGTATCTCTCCCTCTCTCTCAGCATCTCTCCCTATCTCTCAGCATCTCTCCCTCTCTCTCAGCATCTCTCCCTCTCTCTCTTTCAGCATCTCTCCCTCTCTCTCTCTCAGTATCTCTCCCTCTCTCTCTCTCAGCATCTCTCCCTCTCTCACAGTATCTCTACCTCTCCCTTAGTATCTCTCCCTGTCTCTTAGTATCTCTCCATCTATCTTAGCATCTCTGCCTCTAACCCATTATCTCTCCCCTCTCAGCTTGTCTCTCACCCCTTACAGTTCCCTTCCAGCCCAAACCTCGCCATTAGCCTCGCCCTCTTCTCTCTGCTGTGTGCATAATATTTCCATATAACGATTCCACAAACTCAGCTTCGTCTTATGCAATTATGTTTCTCTCACAGAATAATCTCAGGAGATTTATTAAGACAGGCCTTAACGACATCGCTTTATGTGCCTCGTGTTATAACATCTCGGAACTACTTCTCAAATTTAAATTAGTAATAATAAAGTATTCATCAATCAATGAAGCTCGTTCTCGAGCAGCTTATCTAATCTTTTTTGGAAGATCTTGAAATATTCGCTTAGCGCGCATGCACTGTGATTAATGATGACATCGGTCTTGACGGAGAATGAGAGGTAATTAGTTGATTGTTTAAGTTAGGAAGTAAAGGAAAAACAGCACTGAGAGGTTGAGAGACAATCTGAGTAATAGAAATATTAGGATTCCAAAGAGAAACAACAAGAGAAGGGAGGGAGCGAGGGAGAGAAGGGATGGAGAGAGGAAGAGAAGGGAGGGAGCGAGGGAGAGAAGGGATGGAGAGAGGAAGAGAAGGGAGGGAGCGAGGGAGAGAAGGAAGGGAGAGAGAGAAGGGAGGGAGAGAGAGAAGGGAGGGAGAGAGGGAGAACGGAAGGAGAGAGGGAGAGAGGGAGGGAGAGAGAAAGAGAAGAGGGAGAGAGGGAGGGAGAGAGAAAGAGAAGAGGGAGAGAGGGAGGGAGAGAGAAAGAGAAGAGGGAGAGAGGGAGAGAACGGAAGGAGAGGATGGAAGGAGAGAAGGGCTACACTCTAACAAAAAGAAGGGCGAGTGGTACTATAGATTCTAGCTATCAGTACTAAAGACAAGAGGAGAACGCGCCCGCAGCTGCAAAAGTGGGGCGAACACTTTCGAAAGATTTGATTAATCCGCAATCGCTGGCTAACCAGCTAGGCTTAAGAAGACCGACCGGTCTCGCACATGACAGAGACAAACAGGCTGAGGCAGAAGAAGGCAGAAATCCAACAAACCACTTTACCGAGTGTCAGTCAGACTTGGGGTGGGCGAAGCAAAAAAATTTGTTTGCGATTTTTCCTGCAGCCTTCCTTCCTTCAGTTCAGACCAATTTCTGGCGGCAGGATTGGAACATTCGGTGCGAAATGGGTTTGCACTGGGGAGTCGCTTATCTGTAATGCATGACGTCCCAGCGCTTCCACGCGTTCTCTTCTCTCCCAGGAGTTCAACTGATTTCCGCTTATCGCGCTTAAAATGCTTGGCGCCCCACCGAATCGTTTACGGCTCTTTCCTGAACAAGTTTTAACGGTGCTGATGCTTTATGGTACAAGTACATCAGACACAGCGAATGCTACTACTACCACTACCACCACCACCACCCCACCACCACTACTACTACAACAACAACAACTACTACTACTAGTACTACTACTACTACTACTACTACTACTACTACTACTACTACTACTACTACTACTACTACTACTACTACTACTACTACTACTACTACTACTACTACTACTACTACTACTACTACTACTACTACTACTACTACTACTACTACTACTACTACTACTACTACTACTACTACTACTACTACTACTACTACTACTACTACTACTACTAACTACTACTACTACTACTACTACTACTACTACTACTACTACTACTACTACTACTACTACTACTACTACTACTACTACTACTACTACTACTACTACTACTACTACTACTACTACTACTACTACTACTACTACTACTACTACTACTACTACTACTACTACTACTACTACTACTACTACTACTACTACTACTACTACTACTACTACTACTACTACTACTACTACTACTACTACTACTACTACTACTACTACTACTACTACTACTACTACTACTACTACTACTACTACTAAAGCTACTACAACTACAACTACTGTGATACGTGCTACTACAAGCTATGGATGAAAATATTTAAATAGCCATCCACGCCTAGACTTGAGGGTGAGTCAGACAGACAGGCCCATTTGTTTGGAATTAGAGAACTGAAGCCCAAAATTTACCATAGCAAAGCAAAAAATATTTTTGACCATTATTCAGCATCAGCAGTTTTAGTAAGGCAAAGCCTGTTTGTGAACATGTTTCGCGTGGTCCGTTTTTATCGCTGGTATCTATGCTATTAGCGAACGCATAAAAATACGAGTCTACTACACATTTAGAGGTCAGCGGGCCAGTCCCAGACAGAAAGACAGGAGACAAACGTGTTTATGAGTTTTGCTAGAATTTTACAGGAGTAGCAGCAGCAGCAGCAACAAAGTTCGGGCAAGCCTCTCTTAAAATCGGAGAAACCATAAAGCAAGCATTGGCACTTGGCAGTCAACAAGCTGCAGTCCCCACGGCCAGCAGGCCACTCACTGACTGGCCAGGCCCCCTACCAGCTACGGCACGCAGTGGTTTATCGCGCAGACCAGCGGCCGCCATGACTAAAAGAGATTTTAAAGAAGCCCGCGGCCAGCCAACATTACATTAGCTTTACAAATAGATTTCGCCACGACAGTGCACTTTAGTTAGTCCAGCTTGGAAAACAGTTAGCATATATAGCCGGTCTCTAATATTTACCACAGATTTAGTGACGGGTGGAGGGCAGGACGGGGCAGAAAGAAATAGAAAGAGAATAAACGCAAATCGCTCTTAGCTGGGCCGTAGGGGTTCATCCAGGTTCAAACGAATCATGTGACTGGGCCTCCCTCGGCTGAGCGGGGGCCGGGGGTGACAGAGTACGCTGTGCGGGCTTATTTTTCTTATTTTCGGGTCCGCTAGCCGTTTCACTTAGTCCGTTCCCGGAAAATGAGGTGGTGGGGCGCCACGCGCCTCACTTCAAACCCCAGCCAAGCCACCCACCCCAGTCGCACGCGTCTGATAGACTAGACAGGGGGTTTATTGGCGAACGCCAACCTCAGACCAAGGGGTGTCTGCTACATTGCTAGAGTGTACATTCATCCGACCAGCATCCTATAGATAGAAGGGACTAGAATGTACAGTAAACTTGAGGATGGAGGGTAAGAGTTAAGATAAGTGCGTGTCTAGAGCAGAAAGAATAGAAAAAGAATTCCTTTCCTCTATCGCTTAATAAACACATTCTTGTGAGTCCTTACCGCACCGTACCATCTTCTTAATAGTGTTTACGCGCCAGACGGTTTTGAGTGGGTTGGTTGTTCTGAGGTTGGCGGGCGGCGTATGGTGTACCCCCTACGCAAGGGTTGGGTTGAGTAACTTGAGTTTAGCAAGACTGAGCGGGGAACAGTAGCGTATGCTTCTATTTATTCTGCCTTTCTTGCTTTTTCTTTCACGGATTAAAGAATTGAAATAGAGAAATTATTGGCTAGAAAATTAAGATTTCTCTTAAACTCAAAGCGCAAAGAAAATCGAATGGGGTATTATAACTCTCGATTGATTGAAGAGGAATTCTTTCTCCAATATCTTGCTTTGAGAATCGGGTTGTGGCTTCCAATTCAGAGTTGCAGTACTAAGAAAGGTAGAAAAATTTTTTTCAACAAACTACAATTCAGGTCGTGGATTCGTGCAGTTGAATCTGGATCTTGAAGGCAATAACAGGCGCAGAGTCTCCATTCGGTTGCTGTTGATATCGCTTTTTAAGGCTTTCTAAATGCAGAATTCCTTCGTCATTGTCATCGTCACGTCAATTAACACTGCAATTGTCAATTAAACACAAGTGTTAAATGTCTTTTCCATTTTGGTTGCTAACAAGATTTTTTGCCAAGTTGCCAATGTCAAAAAGCTTCGGATTGCATCCAAAATCCAAAGCAATGCATGAATTCATTTTTTTGAAAGCGAAAATCTAATTTTAGCCCTATAGAAAAAAAATATCATTTTGCTTTTCATACATTCGATGCGTTTGCCAATGGGCGCTTTGGCTGCACTCTTCGACCCCGCCCTAACTCAAGTCATTCTTCTGGAATTGAACGCTCGAGCTCGTATCCTTGACAATCGGGATGTAAACGATATCTGGAGCCGACGGAGACTAATACTGGAGGGTCGAGTTGAGTGCAGAACAGAGTAGAGTCATGCAGCCCCCTCCCCCAGCCTGCCACCCACGTGGCACGTGCTCTGCTGCCTGCTTCTGTCCTTTCTCTCTCTGCATGGCGAATCGCTACAGCAATCGGCTGTCCCATAGGCCCATCTGTGCAGCTGGAGCCACGCCCACACAAGCTAATACGGGGATTAGGGATATGGTCACGAATTAGCGAGACGGCATGGGAACTACCCCGAACTCGGGAAGATGAGAAAGCTGGCATGGCTAAACGGGATTTGGGCAAAGCAAGAAAATGGGAAATACAGGAGGCGGAGGCTCCATCCTGCATGAATTGCTGCTGCATGAGCTTATACCTGCCTCTCTTCAGTCCCGCATCGAATAGCATTTCGGTTAGCTGCTTACAGGCGGTCCCTGCATTTAAGCCGGTGCTCCATCATTTACGCCCACCCCCACCAGCATCCAGCATGCCGACAATTGACTCCTGTTCCTGACGTCCGCGTGTATAAGCCTCTCCATCAGCCTCCATGCATGCATGCAGCGCTTCGCTGTCCACTCTGCAGTGTCCACGGCATCCTGTCTGTCTGTCTCTCTCTCTCCATCTCTCTGGCGCGAACGCGGCGAGCTAAGCTAAAAGTATTGCTGCACACCATGGGGATTTCAGGGCAGATATCCGCATAGGTCTAATGCTCTATCTATAGTATCCCATAGTTGTTAACTGGCGTTGGTATGCCATGAATGCATACTACCACATCCCAGGGATCTCTCTCTCTCTCTCTCTCTCTCTCTCTCTCTCTCTCTGGGGGGAGAGGCTTATGCTTATAGGCGAGGGCCATGCAGAGAAAAGGGGAAGGCGAAGAGAGATTAGGCCCGTGGCATATAGGGGATATGCAAGCACATCTCTATACGGAGAAAATATAATGATTAATGTGCAGGATAGAGTTCTGAAAGCAATGGACCATTGTGTCTGTAGTTGGCGTAATGCTTTTTCTACCTGCACGTCCCTGTAAATTAATTTTCCTGTGTTTTTTCTTCAGCGAAACTACAGCATTGCAGATTGTATCGCGCAGAATCGAAGAAAGTACGAAAAGTAAAGAAAAAATTGGCAAGAAAAATTCTTGTGGCCTGGAAACTTTTTTATACTCTGACAGTGGCATCAACTATGCGGGGAACTGGATGTACTTTTAATTGGATTGGCTACACAGGCGAAACTGGGAGCGCCGGAATGAAAACAGACGTCAGCACGCCGGGATGAGGAAGCCTATAGGGGTTACTGGGATGAATATTACATCCTCCTAATCCGGCCGCGGAATGCCCGCTGGTTGCCCAAATAAATCAACTTACACACGCACCGGGCACAGCGGCAGTTCAAAAGCAACTTATGCTCTCAGATAAAGTAGCTGGATGGAGTAAGAAAATATGCAGCAGCAGCTCCCTCCCTCCTCTTCCCAAATGTTGGAATATGAACGGAGAGTTTTATTAACCCATAACAGCTACCCCAGCCCCTCCCGCCCGACCTTGCAAAGTTCCAGTTTGACTTTGGGAATATTGGGGTCGGGAAAGTGGGGGGGGGATTTTATTGTCGCCCGCCAGGCAGCCATTCTGCTTTTGCAGGCATGGATCCGCTCTTGAAACTTCCATTGCAGGGACCCCCGCGCTACTGAGCTTAAACCGTTGCCTTTCTGATTCAAAAAGGAATGGCTAAACCAGTTATGGCTCTGATAGGGCTCTGCGGGGTGTCTTTGAGTTGACCTTAAGCCTGCTGGTTTGATCGGCAAGTAAAACTGATCAGCTTAGTCACGTGCGCCTGGGAATTCGATTTGTGAGCCACCTGCATGCCTGGCGACAAATGTCAAGTTGAACTTGAATTGAATGAGCTTACTTAAGACGAAAATGTCAAATTGTCAAATATCCAAACGGATCCAAAGCCATTTTGAATCTATCTATGGGATGCTACTTTGAACTCTATGGGATGCCATTTTGATTCTATGGGATGCCATTTTGATTCTATGGGATGCCATTTTGATTCTATGGGATGCTACTTTGAACTCTATGGGATGCCATTTTGATTCTATGGGATGCCATTTTGATTCTATGGGATGCTACTTTGAACTCTATGGGATGCCATTTTGATTCTATGGGATGCCATTTTGATTCTATGGGATGCCATTTTGATTCTATGGGATGCTACTTTGAACTCTATGGGATGCCATTTTGATTCTATGGGATGCCATTTTGATTCTATGGGATGCCATTTTGATTCTATGGGATGCCATTTTGATTCTATGGGATGCCATTTTGATTCTATGGGATGCCATTTTGATTCTATGGGATGCCATTTTGATTCTATGGGATGCCATTTTGATTTTATGGGATGCCATTTTGATTCTATGGGATGCCATTTTTGATTCTAGGGGATGCCATTTTGATTCTATGGAATGCTACTTTGAACTCTATGGGATGCCATTTTGATTCTATGGGATGCCATTTTGATTCTATGGTATGCTACTTTGAACTCTATGGGATGCCATTTTGATTCTATGGGATGCCATTTTGATTCTATGGGATGCCATTTTGATTCTATGGGATGCCATTTTGATTCTATGGGAAGCCTTTTGATTCTATGGGATGCCATTTTGATTCTATGGGATGCCATATGAAATCTGTGGGATGCTATTTTGAAATCTATGGGATGCCCTTTTGATTCTATGGGATGCCATTTTGAATCTATGGGATGCCATTTTGAATCTATGGGATGCCATTTTGAATCTTTGGAATTGCCATTTTGATTCTATGGGATGCCGAACGACGATTTCTCATAATAAACAAAGTCAGTGGGTTACGCGATATAGAAGTTACACGATCAGCCCTGCAGCAGCTGTGAGTAAACAGCGCAATGCAATCTGTTTGGACTGCTCTCTAGCAGGTATATTTACAAATAATTCAACAATAGCGGGCATCGAGGCAGTTCGAATAGCAAAACACGATGGATATTTAAATAACAAGAAAGATAGAAAAAAACAACTTGTGGGAGCTCTGAAGTTCTGCTTTCCATAGCTGCAGTTATGTACAGATGGGAGACGGGGAGTTGATGGACAGGTACTGAGGCTGCGCGCCAAGGTGTTCTGTGTACTTATCAACGCAATAGCTCAACTTTCTGACAGCCAATCAAAACAGCGCGCAATCGATGACGCTAACAATGAATGAATGCTACAGGGGTGGGTTAATTTTCTACGGATCAAAAAATACCAAAAAAGTGAACAGCTCTCAAGTTTAAAGCGAAAAATCTGCTTGTGCAATCGAAAAGAAGAGCCCTGAGAGAATGAGGGGGCGGGCAATGCAAGGAAGTTTGTGCAAGGCTCCGGGAGAGGAAATGTCTTAAAACTAAGCCAAGGTCGTTCAGTTCGAGGCTGCAGGCTGGTAGAGAACGCGGTGGTTGTGAGGGTTAAGACTGCAAGCTATCAGATTCTGCTTCAAGGGCGGAGTCCGGATTCTGTGACAAATCTCGGAGGGAGTTTTGCCCGGATGAAAAAAGCAGAAGAGGCAGTTCGCGTATTGAAGCAGATAACACGCGAGGCCGATACTGAGAGTGGCAGAAATGCTTGCTGCTTTCCCAAAGAAACAAAGGACAGAGGGAGAGAGAGTGTGTTAAGCCGGCAGAACTCTTGGACCTTTCCACATCTAGGCAAAATAATACGAACTGTGTAGCAAAGCGGAGAAAATAACAATTCACATTTATAATCAATAATAATAATAATATAATATGATCGACGCGAATCACCGGCGAAAAAGCGCTAATTAACAAGTGAAAAATTAATATATGGAGATGGCTGGGCAATTACTGGTACAGGTGAGAGAACTCCTTGACTTGATTTAAGCATTGAATTAAATCAATTATTGTTATTATTGCACGAGAATGGAGAGGACAGTGAAATTGTACCTCAGAACTTAGGTTCCTGTGCCTGCAGTCTGTATGTACAGCAAAGTCGCAGAAGCAGTTAGATGAATTATTTTTAGGGCACAATGGTTCACAAAATATTGTTATGATGATGATACTCCCGTCGCATGGATAGCAAACAAGTGAAACAATAATAACAATAATAGTACTGATAACATTGAGACGGCTGTCTCTGTCTTTCTCTGTCGTGTGTACCGAGATGACGCAAAGCCTGTTAAAAATAATATAACAACTTATTATTAATTCTACTGACAACAGAAACAAAACAAACGATCGCTTGTTAAAAGATGGCAACGAAAGAAACTCCATTAGAATCTTCACTGCTCAGCGGCGGTAGCAGAGGAGGCGGTGGCGGTCTCGATCTCGATCTCAAGGGCAGGCGGGGAGCTCGGCGCTTCCGGCCGAGTTGACTTCGCCTCAGAAGCGGCTGCGGCGGCGCTCAGCGCCAGTTTCAGGCTGTCCCGCTCCTCTTCCAGGCTGCGCAGCTCTTCTTTCTGTGCCGTGTACTTCATCCGGAGCCGGCGCACGTCGGGCGAGCCCTGCTCCTCCAGCTGGCGCCGCATCTTGGCGGACTCGGCCTCCAGCTGCACAACACGGGAGGCCTGGCCGCGAAGCCGGTTGAGCTGCCCAACTAGACAGTCGATGTGATTCCTGTAGCCGGTTTTCACTTTCTCAACCATGGCCAGGAATTGCGGCGTGGCCTTCTCTGGTAGGTGGCCCTCGCCCCAGTCGGTGAGAGACTCCCAGTCTGCGGCAATCGTCTCTGCGAAGGAAAGGAAAAGTACATTTGAAATAGCTAGATTAGACAGCGGCAAGCAATATATAATTGGGCCGGACTAGACAATGTACGCACGTGGTAGAAATCACGTGATGTGCGGAGCGGGGGCAGGAATTAGGATGGCTAGTGTACATTACAAAAGGCTGGAGTGGGGTTGGTGTCGGGTTAAGATAAGAGACGTACATTTAGGTGCGACGAAAAACTTTTATCGATCTTACTAATCGAATGAGCTTTTCTCTTCACTCACCTTCAATACTGGCGGCGTCCTCTTCCATCCGTTCAGCAGCTGCGGCAACCGCGGCGCTGACTGCGGCTGTGGCGGCTGCAGCCCCGGCCGGTGTGCAGACTTGCGAGGAGCTCCTGTTGACAGCGGCAGCGGGAGCTAGGCGCACATTCGGAGTGTAGTCTCGATGAGTCTGGCGCTGCTGCTGCTCAGTGTTGGCAACCGGAGAAGCCAGCTTCTTTGGGTAGTTGGAGCTGCTGCTGAGCAGTACAGCGCCGGCACCATTGTCGGCTCCCGGCCTCAGATGTGGAGGCGCCAGTTTGGCGCCGCTAAAATAAAATTAAATGATAAATATATATCGTTTTTTCTTTTTAAATACGGATGCTTCAGACAAGGCAGGACATAAGCAATTGCGTGGGTGTGCAGTTTGATGCTGCAGTAAATTGCAATTATTTTATTAACTAACCCAGTCGCGACGTCTGGCGGCAGTGGGACGACAAATTTCGAGACAGTAGTGGGCTGCTGCTGCTGCTGCTGCTGCTGCTGCTGCTGCTGCAAGTCTGCCACAGGTTTAGCCTCAAGTTTGTAGCGCTTGGCAGGGTCTGGACAGCCGGAAATGACAGTACCGGATGTTGACTGCTGCTGCTGAAAATTGAAAAATTGAATTGATGCCACTTCATGATTACGAGCGTAAACTTTGCTGTTGTGAGCTTGCTAAGGCAGTTGTTGCGAAAGTAATATTGCATAATATGCTTCAACGTAGCTAGTAGCTATGCTCACCTGGGGCCGCTTGCGATCAAATTTAGCCTTGACGCCGTCGAGCACTTTCTCCAGGCAGGCGCGCTCGCTGTCCGCCAAGCAACCGTCGGCGGCGGAGTCGGTCAGCCGCTTGTCCAACTGCAGGTAGAGCCGCCACTTGGTCGAGTCGAAGCCCCAGTGGCAGGTCTCCCGCTCCTGCCGGGTGTGCGCATGGCCAACGAACTGGGCAGGCGAGAGCAACGCCTGGCAGCCATTGGGCCCGTTGCACAAGATGCACGGAGCGTCCGGACTGGTGTACAGGCGTGGTATGAGGAAGCCGCGCTGCTTCCCGAAGCAGGTGTGATAAACCCCGATGCCGTCCTCGTCCGTGGGGCTGCCGCGGAATTTCGGCAGCTCGCTGTTCAGCAAGGCTTTGCAAAGTCGTTCGGCGTTGGACTTGGTGATGAGGCCGCAGCTCTCCAGCACCGGGCCGAACACTTTTCGCTCCTTAAGAACGCTCATCTGCTGGCTGTTGCATCTGTCGCAGAAGATGTTGAGATCCTCGCACACTCGATTGATGTCAGTTAGGGTGGCGCCAGCGCATAGCAGCACTTTGTTGAGCACCTGCGGCAGGCACAGTCGCTTCTCGCCACCAACGTCGAATGCAAAAATTGACTTGCCTTCGAGCGTTGTCTCCACCAGTTCGCCTGTTAATTGGCTCGGCGGAGCTGGTGCAGCTGCCGGGCGATTGTGTTGACTAGGATGAACATGTCGATGGCTGCTCTCAGCTTCCGATGATTGCTGCCTGCCATTGCTGCTGCCTGGCAACGGGACCATAGACGAATGAGCGGCTGGCGGCTGACGAGAGTCGACACACGAAAACTGAGTTGTCGGCGAAGGTTGCGACGCACCTAATAGTCTGGCGTTGAGTATGCTTCCAGTTGGCGCCACAGTCTGCTGCGGCGGCAGACGGAGCTGAGGCATGGCGATGCTGGGTAAGTAGTAGTTCGGAGTTGGCGGCATGCTGCCAGGTCTCATGGAGGCTGCCGCGGCGGCGTAACCCTGCATCGTCTGCAGCATGGACAGCGAGGCTGCCTGTGCGATTAGGTTGAAGCTGCCTGGGACCGATGAGTTCATTATCAGTTTCTTCTGCTGGTCTTCTGACTCTTACAGTTACACAGTTCGTTTTCAAAATTAACGAACAAACAGCACTTGTTTCAGTTTTGAAAAAAGAAGCGGCAGCTCTTGGAAAGAGCTTTTAGAAAACAATTCAAAGGGGCAAAATAGTGGAGGACAAGGGCAGAAAATATGGGGAAGCGGATTAAAGGGCTGCGGGGGTTTTGCTATGACAGCGGGCCACTAAGCCTTATATGTTAAGCCCGTCTAGTCTCTCTTACCTTTAGATTTAGACTTCTCTCCTGACTTCAGGCCGCACAATACGCTCTGTAATATAAGCGTGCACTCGCCTAGACTTGTTGGGGGCGCTGGGTGGGGTAAGTGGGGTGGGCGGTCTGGCCAGAGACGGGCAGAGAGGACTGGAATAGGGGTGGCTGATATTTTTGCCAGCCAGTTACGAGACAGACTGAGATCGATGGCTTGGGGAAGGCGGGTGCAGTGTGGGTTGAGGCCCGCCGCCTGTCTGGAGAAGGCGCCGACAACAGACAGACAAGTGAATCTAGTTAGAAAAATCCATGTATATTTTTGTTGTAATTTCGTGATTATTTCAGTGTTAAAGCAACAAAATGAATATCCAATGCTATCAGCTGGTAAGGTCACCTCAGCGCTATGCTTTGGTAAACACAAATTTAGTTTCTTTTGCGTCATTTACTAATAATAGGCAAAAACGGCACATTTTTGTATGACTAATTGCCACAAGTGCTTATTACCATAGATTGGCCTACTATAAGTAGAACTACACGGCCCAGTGTAGAAAATTAGCGATGGGACGATTCGGAGTTCGAGACTCGGCCAAAAGAACACATGGACACATCACATGCCAGATAGCTTAGCCTATGCTTTTAATTAGCGTGCTGCGACTACAATTAGCATTTGACAATCATTAGGTTGCTGAACTTTCTACTTGTTTGCACCCCTGAGTCCTGGTGCGAAGCAAATCTTTATAATTGTGAACCGACAGACGACTGAAAATACGCCCTAGCCCTTGTTGATTTGTGCCTGTGCGGCTTATCTAAATTTACATTGCAACCGAAGCTAACGAATTGAAATAATATGTGACTGCTAGCTGCGGTTCGTTTAACCTCGTCTAAACTTGGCTTTCCCTGGCTCTAATCGCTAAAGCCGCCAAAGCCAAGCCCAAACAAAGAGACGTTTAATGGGACAGAAAAAAGAAATGGGAGATTATATGTGCAAACAGATGTTCCAGCTGGGGCAAATGGGCTTCACGTAAGATCCTAGCTTAGCCTTCGAGCGTAAACCTGTGCACCCGCCTCTTTGCTTTATGCAGCAAAAACCGCAAGAAAGAAAACCAACTTGGGCCAATTACTGTCTAGTAAAAGAAGATAGTGCAATGCAAGCTTATACTTAGTGCTTTCGTGTTGTTTGTAATTTGAGTGACACACACTGAAATACGAAAAGCGGTATTAAAAGCTAGAAAATTTAGAGTGGAGCAGCCAATAAAGTCTGGAAGCTAACAAAACAAATACACATAAAAATGTTAAGACACGTTCTTTAAACGGTGAATAATAACAATAAATTTAGACACACGACGAGCATTTTTACTTGCACCCGGTCGCCTGACTGCTTTTGGCTAAACAAGCTCCGAACTTGTTTTCCCTCAGTCTGGGGCTAAATCGATAGGATAGATAAATAATTCAACTGCAGCACTCAGCCAATTACCAAAAATAACAAGGGGTCTGTATTATTATATTCGGAGCCCGCCGCTTTCCCTTATCAGGACAGGCCAAGCACAGTGAGGGTCTGCGCTTGCACCCATATCAGTGCCTGATAATATTGCAATAATACAACCAACCCCAACCGCCTCCAATTAAACTAAACTAATATGCTTTTTGGTGCTGAAAAAGCTAACATTGTATGCGTGCGCATTTTAAAATAATGTCATATTATCAAGTTTGTCAGAGCGGGCAATTACGACTTAGCTTGTGCAATGTACGAGCGTACACGGGCAGAAAATCTGTTCAAAACTGCATTGAACAATCCCTGGATGCCGTGTCTCTGTATAAAACGAACTCGTCTATTGAATACTAATAAGTAGTATCAGGAGTGTACGCACATGCGATGCTGAGCGGGTGAGGGTCCTTTCACTAATCCGAATTTTCACCCGAATGTCGAAAGACGCTGTCTTTCATAAGCCAGAAATTTCAAGCCTGAAATGAAATTTCGGGTTCGTGAAATTTCGGGTTCGTGAAATTTCGGCTTTGTAAAATTTCGGGTTCGTTAAATTTCAGTTTCGTGAAATTTCGTGTCTATGAAAGCGCCACGCTGAGCGAAGTAAAGCGTTTCATTAGCTCGAAATTTTACAACTTTTATTCGCGAGCTCACGCATAACTCGCAATAACACGATGATGTACCCGCAAAAATTCGATCATTTGAAGTTACGAGCTTCTGAATGCAACTCACTCGAGGCAAATACATGTAGCGACACAAAGTAATGAAAGGCAATAAAAAGAACTTCAACTTTCAATGGCTATGTCTGATATATCTCTCCCCCTGTTTGTAACCTTCATCGTGTCGTGTCTCCTCTCCTTTTCTCTCACCCTCTTCTTTTGCACCTTCACCCAGCTGGCATACCATACATGAACATGTACATGTACGCCCAAATGTCAATACTGAAGCCTTGAAAGAATGCATATAAGGTAAGATACACGCTTTGCAGATAGAGTGAGGGAGATAGGCTTACTGACAGATGGACGCCGCTGACTTCCGAATATCCTCATTCCCGTTGTTCCCTTCAACTTTTCTGCCTATATTGTTCGAACAACACGTGCAAGGAGACATGCAGCGGGTTTGAAATTGGAATCCTGGATCCTAAGTGTGGCTTATTCTCTGAAAAAATAGCAAAAAGTGAAGCAGCTGCATATAGAAGCAGGAAAGTCCATCATGTCCTGCTCTCTTCTTTCCCCTAGAAGCAATTATTTCTTGTTTTCTTGGGTTAGATTTGGTGAAGTTTCAAAAAGTTGGTTAAAAAACGCTAACTGCACTGCTATTGAAAATGGTTTGCAGCAGTTCTGCTGCAAGTACTAGAAAAATCCCTATATGCACTTCAGTCTGTCAATGATGCATTGTTTTCGCTATTAACCTCGCTTTGATCGAGTACAACGGCATAGTGCTTCTTGGCCAGAAACTTCATGACACTCATGAAGTTTCGAGCTTGTGAAGTTTCAAGCCTCGCTTTCTCTGATATGATCAATATTTAAATTAGGTCGAAATCTGAGAAAAATAGCTAAATCACCTGACCTTTCCGTTAAATAGCCTTAAATTAAGTCTGCACGTGTTGGTTGGTATATGTTAACCTTGTAAACACGGTGTACACGTAAGCCTGCCTTCTTCTGGGCACATCAATAACGGTCACAACCACAAGAAAGGCTAAAGTGTGACATACATGAAAGCCCCAACCCGTGATCACAAAGATCACGTGGCAATTCACCTGCTCAGTTTAAAAAAAGGTCCTCCCGCTTTGTCCCCCCACCCCAGCTTGTGTCACGTTGTGGTAATCAATAATTTTTCTTCAGGGCGCTAAAATATAGCGCCTCCGGCGCCAAAATGAGTGCTTGCGGCGCCAAAATGAGTGCTTGCGGCGCCAAAATGAGTACCTGCGGCGCCAAAATGAGCGCTGACAACAAGCAAATAGAAATGTAGGAATTTAGTCATGTACATGTATACTTTGTTGAATTCTTGGTTTTGTCCCCCTCTACCATGAAATCCATGGCGCGACGCCCCTGCTTTCTTGTATATATAGAACAGGGGTCAAAGGCAAGGTGAAGAATCCAGCTCAAGGTTGTGGACTGGGTGAGATGAGAGAGGTCTTTACCCTGGGTCTTTACCCTCCTGAATCCGCCCCTGGTTTTTTACCCTCCAGAATCAGCCCCCTGGGTCTTTACCCTCCAGTATCTGCTCCACTGGGTCTTTACCCTCCAGAATCCGCCCCCTAGGTCTTTACCCTCCAGAATCCGCCCCCTGCGTCTTTACCCTCCAGAATCCGCCCCTGGGTCTTACTAAGTTACTACATTTGTACTCCCGTTGTTGGCCCGCCACCACCTCACTTTCCTTCGCCGCCAGTTCCCCTATTTCTATTCTATTCGAAAGTTGGAACTTATGTGCAGTCTGTCTTCTAGAGTTTGTAAACAGCCACTTACACGATCAGTTCGTGTCTCATTACTAATTTGTCATTGAAGTTGGCAATTGAGGAAAGAAATTCCCCATTTTAGTGCACAAAACTTTTGTGGGAGAAACAATGAAGTTGCAATAAAGGTGCGGGCCGCATAGAAAGTCTGCGAGCCAACCTTGGGACAGTATACCCCATTCAAGTGCAGAATTCAATATCGACAATCAGAAAAAAGGCTCGCCCAGATTGGGGTTGGGCGGAGACAGATCCCACGGTGCAGAGTGGATGCTGCAGGTGCACAGTTGGGTATGCTTCGTCTGAACCAGGGACTGCTAAAACTTTTCTGTGTGGACTGGAAACCAGTCTGTAATAATCCCCTGAAGGTTTTTACACATAGAAGAAACTGGCAGACAAACCATGAGACCTGTTTCATTTCGTTCGGAAAAGCTACGATTAATGAAAGCTTGAAAAACGGCAAACCGATTTCTTTTTTGGAAAAAGTGCTACGTGAAACTTCTTTCAAGAAAATGCTTTATTTATTACGCAATGCATCTAGCTTTGCTGGATAAAACTTTTTAGCTGAATTCGTCCGTGGAGATAGTGTATTCGCACTTTTTTACCGGCTTATCGCTACATCTCTTCAGCGTAAAAGCAAAAAAAACGGGCCTTTCCCCTCTGTTCGCTTCCAGTCCAGTCCAGTGCTGGGTAGCGCTATAGGAGTCCTTGGTCCTCTAGCCTACCGAATGGCAAACGGACTGGCTGTTCGTTCGTCTTCTGCGGCCAAAAAGCCGAGGCGAGAGACCAATAATATTTTCCACTGGAGCCTCCGCGGTCCGCACTCTCCAATGGATGCGGTGCTGGACGTTCGGGTGGTTGACTGCAGGAGGTTTCCGGGTCAGAGAGGACGGAGGGGAGAAGGAGCGGAAGGGGAAGAGATAGATAAGGAAAGCATTGCTTCTCCCATCCCCAGGCCCAGAGGCACACGTGTAGCAGCATGTTAAAACCCCCCTCTTCCCAAATTTTCTAGGCAATGATTCACCCGCGCACCGGAGGACATGGCTGAGGATCTAGAAGCCAGCAGACGAGGCGGCGTCGGCAAGGATGCATGCCCCGGGTTCGAGCCCCAGCCAGTCAGGCGGAGCTTGTGCCGCAGCTGCCATCGGACGAAATCGCAGCACGGCGCGACCGGCACTACTTCGGCAGCTGCTGCGGCAGTCGCGGCAAGTGGCGGGTCGACATCGTCGCCGAGATCGTCGCGAACGTCGTCGTCTAGCGGAATGTCGCGTCGCGCTGCTGCGGCGTCTGCGGCGACGCCAGAATCGAAACGAAAGGAAAGAGAAGAGGAAGGAGGCGCCAGGGGCTTCGGCAGGGATTGTGAGCGATGCGAACTGGATTATAGCCTCTTTGACCCCCACATTCAACTGATCTTCTTGACCCCGATTCTAGAGGGTCTGCTGACCTTGACTCATTTTTATGAAATTACCTGACAGCACGATACGGTTATAAACGCGTTAGTCAAGTGAATTCAAACCCTACCCTTGCCCTAACCCTAGCTCTCTACAAACGAATGTTATATACACATGTAGCTGACTTTGCCAACCCCCTCCCCCCCCCCCCCCAACGAACTATCGCAGCTATCAGTCGGTCTCGTTCAGCCAGCAAGGAGAGCCTTCGCTCCTGCGGCTCCGGCCGCTCAGCTGGTGGAGGTCGAAGCGCTGCCGGTAACCTTGACGACAAATACGTCGAGGAGCTGGAGAGCGACTTGTTCGAGCTGGAGGACAAGTACGCGGTGCTGTGCAGAGACAAACAGCTTCTGGACGCTCAATTGGAGGAGAGGCTGGGCGATATTGAGGATCTGGAGAGGGAGTTGGATAGTTGTAAGACCAGGTGAGTCTAGACTCAAAGACATCGGTTTTAAAGTAACAACTGTTGAAGCCTGTGATGTAGCTTGTGATGTCTCACGCACAATCCTGTCGATTTCAGGGGCTCAACACTTGAGAAGCGAATTCCCCAGCTCGAGCAGGAGGTCCGCTGCTACAGAGAGCGTCTTCGACTTCCCGAATCCGAGCAGCGACCGGCGGCTGCCGACTTCGATGACTTCGAAGGTCGAGCTCGCGAGCTCGAGGATCTGTGCCGCGAGCTGACCGAAGAGAATGACCAACTCAAAGAGGAAGTTGAAGAGCTTCAACGCGAGCTCGAGGAGATGCACGACTC
>NIVC01003022.1:27500-63097 GCA_002269645.1 Macrostomum lignano | reverse complement strand
GCATGAGCACCTCAGCACCTGGACTTCCCTTGATTTTCGTCTCTGCTTCCTCATCTCCGTCTCTCCATCATCTCCGTCTCTCCCTTCCTTCTTGTACGTCTCTCTTCCTCCCTTCATCTCCGTCTCTTCCCTCCCTTCATCTCCTTCTCTTCCTTTCTTTCATCTCTTCTCTCCCTCCCTTCATCTCCGTCTCTTCCCTCCTTCATCTCCGTCTCTCCTTTCCCTTCTTGTACGTCTCTCCTCCCTTCATCTCCGTCTCTTCCCTCCTTCATCTCATCTCTTCCTTTCTTCATCTCTATCTCTCTCCTCCCTTCATCTCCGTCTCTTCCTCCCTTCATCTCTGTCTCTCACTTCCCTTCATCTCTGTCTCTCACTTCCCTTCATCTCTGTCTCTCACTTCCTTCATCTCCGTTCTCACTTCCCTTCATCTCCGTCTCTCACTCCCTTCATCTCCGTCTCTCCCCTCCCTTCATCTCCGTCTCTCCCTCCCTTCATGTCCGTCTCTACCTCCCTTCATCTCTGTCTCTCACTTCCCTTCTTCTCCGTCTCTCACTTCCTTTCATCTTCGTCTCTCCCCACCCTTCATCTCCGTCTCTCCCTCCCTCCTTCTCCGTCTTGTCCCTCCCTCCCCTCCCGCTCACGTTCTTATTCTAACTCTCCCTTCCACAGCCTGCTCTGCCATCTGGCCGTCTTTAAGAGGAAGAAACAAAAAAACAAGAAGAAGGAGGGAAGCGGCACTGCAGGCACACACTGTACTGAGCATCCTTATCCAGGAGAGAGAGTTGCAGATCAGCTTCACCATGGCTATCGTGCGGCTCGGTCACGCGCCAGGCACAGATTAATGTTATGTTAATAATCAATGCCGCTGGATGCGGCAGTTCTCACGTTTCTTTGTTTCTTGATAAATTCTGCCTGGCGATTCTGGCACCCCTCAACACGCGAGAATTCCGACCTGGAAACTAGGCAGCAGGGGAAGCTTTCATCGGGCTCTGATTGGCTGGCTTCGCATCGTCCACTAGAAAAAGCCCAAGCTGAATACCAAGCCACTATGATATCGCTCGCTCTCTGTGTGTCTTCTGCCGCCAAAGAAACAAAAGCAGACAAGAAGCAAAATATCTCCGAGCCGACAACTGCCAGCTGAGCGAGGTCGGACTTGACAACTAAATTCCAGAATCTGATGAGGAACTGGACAGCACGATATTGACGGTGAGAAACTGTGGCGACATCATTCCTGCTGAGAATCGCTGAGGTCTGTCCTCCATCAGTCGGAGCTCAGGAGCTGCTAGCGGTGACTCCATCTAACCCCATCACCGGTGCTATCCCCTCCGGTGTTACCATCTCACCGGTGCTATCCCCTCTCCGGTGTTACCCTCTCGCCAGTGCAAACGATGCTAACCCCTTACCGGTGTTATCCCTCTCCGGTGTTACCCTCTCGCCAGTGCAAACCCCTCACCCGATGCTACCCCTTACCGGTGCTATCCCCTCTCCGGTGCCACGCCCTTACCGGTGCCCCCTCACCGGTGCCTCCCCCTCACCGGTGCTACCCCTCCCCGGTGCCTCAGCGGAATGTTAAAGCCAACTCATTCCTTTTCAAGCCCGAGCAGTGAGCAGCGGGCACAATTAACGCACAAATTGACACACAGAACTCCTTTCGTGGCCCAGGGGCTCGGGTAAGAGCACGAATGTAAATAGCATTAAAATATTTTTTCATGTCGCGCTTATCACTCAGGCTGATCCGCTCGTATTCCGACAGGGGAAAGGGGCGAAATCTTCCCTCCATCCTTCACACCCCATCCGTCCAGTCGATCAGTCAGCCAGCGCTCGGTTTAGCAGGGTACTGGGGGATTACCGCTAAGCTCAAACTAAGCTCAGGCCGCACTGGCAAAGGCAGGAGAATCGCGCCTGGTAAAAGAGAAACAGGACTAAAGGATATTTTCCTTTAGTTTCTACTACTGGCTGGCGCCAGCTATCAATCCGAGCGGATTGCGGATCCCATTAGTGCGGCCGCAGCTGCCCGGCAAGGAATCCCCAAGCGTTCCAGTCGAATTCTTTAGCGAGGGCGTCAAGTTTGCTCCCTTCTCTAGGGTGCAATGTATAAGGCAATGCAAAAAAGAAGGTTATACTCGTAAACTAGCTCGCAGCATTTAGTTAGTCCAGCAGCCACCCCACTCCCTGCCCTAGTCCTGCAGCCACCCCACTCCCTGCCCAGTCCTGCAGCCACCCCACTCCCTGCCCCAGTCCTGCAGCCACCCCACTCCCTGCCCCAGTCCAGCAGCCACCCCACTCCCTGCCCCAGTCCAGCAGCCACCCCACTCCCTGCCCTAGTCCTGTAACCACCCCACTCCCTTGCATTTTCCGCGCAGACCCAGCAGATGATCGACAGCAGCTCAGCAACAAGAAAATGCTCGCCATCTCCGCAACGTCACCAGCTTCATCAGCTCTTTCATCGTCGCATTCGTCGATACTTCGGCGAGCATCGAGGAACTCAAGTCTTGGGTCTGGACTGTTTCTGCTGCCGCCGCTGCTGCTGCTGCTTCTGCTTCCGCAACAATGCTCAGCGATGGTGCTCAGAAGCGACGCCCAGAAGCGGCAGCGGCATCGGCAGCGGTGATGGCGGCGACGAGGCTGCCGGACCAAATGGCGCCGAGACGCGACGCACGGTCCTTGGCGACGGCTCAGTGCTGCTGGGCTACAAGAAGCTAGCCGCTGCCCGCCCAGTCTGGCACTACATGGGCGTGCCGTTCGCCAAGCCGCCTGTCGGACCGCTGCGGTTTCGCCGCGCCGAGCCGCTGGACGCACCGTTGGGCAGCCAGCAGCGGCCGTTCAAGGCCTTCAACAAGCCGAAGACCTGCTATTATCACCCCATGTACCCAGCGGCTACGAGGTGGCGGTGAGCAACTCCTGCATCCCCTGCTTCTCCAGCATCCACTGCATCCCCTGCATCCTCTGCATCCACTGCATCCCCTGCATCCCCTGCATCTCCTGCATCCCCTGCATCTCCTGCATCCCCTGCTTCTCCAGCATCCACTGCATCTCCAGCATCCACTGCATCTCCAGCATCCACTGCATCCCCTGCATCTCCTGCATCATTTGATCCACTGCATCCTCCTAAAGCGTTTGAACCCCCAGTTTCATCACTGAAATTCCCCATCATATTCCCCCAGAACAAGGCCCTAATAATGTGGTGGAACAACACGGAGATGTCCGAGGACTGCCTCTACTTGAACGTGTGGACACCAGCTGAGAGCTCCGGGCAGCCCTAGCCGTGATGGTTTGGATATACGGCGGCTCTTTCTGCACCGGCTCGGCCTCACTCGAAGTCTACGACGGAGCCATACTGGCCGCGAAGGGCGGGGTGGTGGTGGTGTCCATGCAGTACCGCACCGGCCCGCTTGGCTTCATGATGATGCACGACAGCGAGGCGCCCGGCAACATGGGGCTCACGGATCAGCTGATGGCCATGAAATGGGTCAACGCCAACATACGGTGGGTCTGTTGTACTGCTACCCCTGCCACCACTTCCGCCAGTAGTTCCAACACTAACCATCTTGCCCCTGCACTACCTCACTCCCTGCCCACCTCACTCCCTGCCCCACCTCACTCCCTGCCCCACCTCACTCCCTGCCCCACCTCACTCCCTGCCCCACCTCACTCCCTGCCCCACCTCACTCCCTGCCCCACCTCACTCCCTGCCCACCTCACTCCCTGCCCCACCTCACTCCCTGCCCCACCTCACTCCCTGCCCCACCTCACTCCCTGCCCCACCTCACTCCCTGTCCCACCTCACTCCCTGCCCCACCTCACTCCCTGTCACCACCCCACTCCCTGCCCCACCTCACTCCCTGCCCACCTCACTCCCTGCCCCACTCACTCCCTGCCCCACCTCACTCCCTGCCCCACCTCACTCCCTGCCCCACCTCACTCCCTGCCCCACCTCACTCCCTGCCCCACCTCACTCAACTCTATACATTAATGTGGCCAAGCAAACGGCACAAATCCCGCAGAAAATTCGGCGGCGACCCGGACCGAGTGACGCTTTTCGGCGAGTCAGCCGGCGCCGTGTCGGTGAATTTCCACATGATCTCGCCGTACTCGCAGACTTATTTCCGCCGGGCAATAATGCAGAGCGCCACAGCGGTGGCCTGGTGGGCGGCCGAGAACCGCTACATGGGGGAGCTGCGCGCCAAGCGTCTGGCTGAATCGGTGGGCTGCTACTACAACGACAAAGACAAGGCGCGCGTTGTTGAATGCCTTCGACATGTCAGCGTGAAGAACATCCAGGAGGCGGCCGGGCAGACCTCGTTAGACAGGGAGCAGCGACGAAACAACTACGCCATCTACAGGAACAGCAGCGGGCACGAGACCTACATGTACTTCGACCTGCGATTTCGGCCGGTGTTTGGCACCGACTTCTTGCCGTACGACCACACTACTGTCATCGAGATGGGCAACTTCAAGAAGACCGACGTGCTGCTTGGTGAGTGTTGAGCTTGTAAATTTGCTTTGGTCATTGAGCTCGTGGGAATCGGGTGCATGACTGAATGGAAAATTACCCGAACGGAAAATTACCCGAACGGAAAATTACCCGAACGGAAAATTACCCGAACGGAAAATTACCCATAGTTACCCGAACGGAAAATTACCCGAACGGAAAATTACCCGAACGGAAAATTACCCATAGTTACCCGAACGGAAAATTACCCGAATGGAAAGTTACCCGAAAGGAAAGTTACCCAAAAGGAAAGTTACCCGAATAGAAAGTTACCCGAAAGGAAAGTTACCCAAATGGAAAGTTACCCGAATGGAAAGTTACCCAAATGGAAAGTTACCCAAATGGAAAGTTACCCGAACGGAAAATTACCCGAACGGAAAATTACCCGAACGGAAAATTACCCATAGTTACCCGAACGGAAAATTACCCGAATGGAAAGTTACCCGAATGGAAAGTTACCCAAATGGAAAGTTACCCGAATGGAAAGTTACCCGAAAGGAAAGTTACCCAAATGGAAAGTTACCCGAAAGGAAAGTTACCCAAATGGAAAGTTACCCGAATAGAAAGTTACCCGAAAGGAAAGTTACCCAAATGGAAAGTTACCCGAATGGAAAGTTACCCAAATGGAAAGTTACCCGAACGGAAAATTACCCGAACGGAAAATTACCCGAACGGAAAATTACCCGAATGGAAAGTTACCCGAAAGGAAAGTTACCCAAATGGAAAGTTACCCAAATGGAAAGTTACCCAAATGGAAAGTTACCCGAATGGAAAGTTACCCAAATGGAAAGTTACCCGAAAGGAAAGTTACCCAAATGGAAAGTTACCCGAATAGAAAGTTACCCGAAAGGAAAGTTACCCAAATGGAAAGTTACCCGAATGGAAAGTTACCCAAAAGGAAAGTTACCCGAATGGAAAGTTACCCAAATGGAAAGTTACCCGAATGGAAAATTACCCGAACGGAAAATTACCCGAACGGAAAATTACCCGAACGGAAAATTACCCGAACAGAAAGTTACCCGAAAGGAAAGTTACCCAAATGGAAAGTTACCCGAATGGAAATTTACCCAAAAGGAAAGTTACCCGAATGGAAAGTTACCCAAATGGAAAGTTACCCGAATGGAAAGTTACCTGAATGGAAAGTTACCCAAAAGGAAAGTTACCCGAAAGGAAAGTTACCCGAATGGAAAGTTACCCGAATGGAAAGTTACCCGAAAGGAAAGTTACCCGAAAGGAAAGTTACCCAAATGGAAAGTTACCCGAATGGAAAGTTACCCAAATGGAAAGTTACCCGAATGGAAAGTTACCCGAATGGAAAGTTACCCGAAAGGAAAGTTACCCAAATGGAAAGCTACCAAAATAGAAAGTTACCCAAATGGAAAGTTACCCAAAAGGAAAGTTACCCGAATGGAAAGTTACCCGAATGGAAAGTTACCCGAATGGAAAGTTACCCGAATGGAAAGTTACAATTTCTATTCCAGCTACCTAAACTAACCAGGTGCCAAATAAAGGCCAGCTAAATTTAGCATTCCGTGTCGCCCCCCCCATTGGCAAAAAGGAGACGGAAAGACCAGGACAAGAGCCTTCCTTTCTTCAATGCCCTTTTCTCCTTCGAAAATAGGCACCCCAGTTCGAATGTCGCCGAACCCGCCCCCCCCCCCCCAGAACCCTGTCGCTATCCGCCAGTCAGTCCTTGTGTCAGGTAAAAATTCTAACCAATTTCCATCTCCAACCCGGGTGAACCAACGGGCCATTCTAGGGCTAACAAGAGGACCAACGAATTAAGGAAGAAAATTGGGAATCCAAATGAATGGTGAAAAAATCTGATTTTTGACGAACTGGCTGGACAAGGCTGTTTCGGAAAGTGCAAACAGGATTTTATTGAGATGAAATTCAATCCAATTACTCTAATCAGTCACTCTAATCAGTCACTCTAATCAGTCACTCTAATCAGTCACTCTAATCAGTCACTCTAATCAGTCACTCTAATCAGTCACTCTAATCAGTCACTCTAATCAGTCACTCTAATCAGTGACTCCACCAGAGCACTCGCCCTCAAGCTCCCACTAACACAGCCAGCCCCGCCGTCGCCCGCAGGTGTCATGAAGGACGAAGGCGTGTTCTGGATCATGTACGCCCTCGCCAGGCTGTTCCTGCAGGACAACAACTGGTCGCTGCCAGCCCACTGGGGTCAGCCGAGGTCACCAGCGGGCTCCCGGCCGCAGGCATTCGAGCACGACCCCTACAACCTGGTCGCGCAGTACTTCACCCTCAGCAACAACATCAACGACAGGCTGGTGGACTCCGTGGCCTTCGAATACCAGGTGCCCTCGAAGCAGTTCGGCTTCGAGCACTGGACCAGCGAGGACGTGCTCAACGCATTCGACGATCTGACCAGCGACCGAAGCTTCAAGTGCCCGACAATGGACTTCGCCGATAATTACACTGACCGGCTGCTAGAGCTGGGAGACAGAGTGCACAAGCTGTGGGTGTACACCTTCAACCACAGGACCGAGCAGCTGCCGCTGCCCGCCTGGACCGGAGCGATGCACGGCTACGAGCTGGAGTACATCTTCGGCATGCCGTTCGATGCCGAGTTCCAGCGGAAATTCTACGCCTTCAGCGACCTGGAGAGAACGCTGAGTGAGGACGTCATCCGGTTCTGGTCGAACTTCGCCAAGACAGGGTGAGTTTTGGGGAGGGTTACAGGAAGGAGGGCCGCGGTAAGACTCCGAAATAAATAGGAAAGAGGGCAGTTATTGCGGGTGAGCCTCAGGAATAAACAGGAAGGAGGGCAATTATGGTGGGTGAGCCTCAGGAATAAACAGGAAGGAGGGCAATTATGGTGGGTGAGCCTCAGGAATAAACAGGAAGGAGGGCAATTATGGTGGGTGAGCCTCAGGAATAAACAGGAAGGAGGGCAATTATGGTGGGTGAGCCTCAGGAATAAACAGGAAGGAGGGCAATGGTGGATGAGCCTCAGGAATAAACAGGAAGGAGGGCAATTATGGTGAGTGAGCCTCGGAAATAAGCAGGAAGGAGGGTAGCGGTGAATCTCAGGAATAAACAGGAAGGAGGGCAATTATGGTGGGTGAGCCTCAGGAATAAACAGGAAGGAGGGCAATTATGGTGGGTGAGCCTCAGGAATAAACAGGAAGGAGGGCAATTATGGTGGGTGAGCCTCAGGAATAAACAGGAAGGAGGGCAATTATGGTGGGTGAGCCTCAGGAATAAACAGGAAGGAGGGCAATTATGGTGGGTGAGCCTCAGGAATAAACAGGAAGGAGGGCAATTATGGTGGGTGAGCCTCAGGAATAAACAGGAAGGAGGGCAATGGTGGATGAGCCTCAGAAATAAACAGGAAGGAGGGCAATTATGGTGGGTGAGCCTCAGGAATAAACAGGAAGGAGGGCAATGGTGGATGAGCCTCAGGAATAAACAGGAAGGAGGGCAATTATGGTGAGTGAGCCTCGGAAATAAGCAGGAAGGAGGGTAGCGGTGAATCTCAGAAATAAACAGGAAGGAGGGCAATGGTGGGTGAACCTCAGAAATAAACAGGAAGGAGGGCAGCGGCGACCTCCCAAGAAGGAGAATGCCTTGATTTCAATCTAGGTGACGGATGCCTTCGAAATGGCAGTGAATAGACCGGTTTAAGGATAAGCTGAGGAAACCTTGGAATCAGTGCGACTGCTCTGAAGTGGCCCTGCCACTTCATGACAAATTCTGGGTGGTGTGAAATGCTTCTACGCTCCCCCTGTCTATAAACAAAGTATTCTATTGGCAAGCACAAGTGGAAGTGGGAATACTGAATTGATTTAGATAGTTCTGACGACCTGCTGACAATGTCAAACAACAGGCAGCTAAGTAAGCAGGAGACAATCAATAAGCAGGTGAGACGGAGGGATTCAGCTGAGGCCACAGAAATTGATTGAAAGGAAGACAAGGTGAAATAAAGAACTCTTAGTCATTGATTGTCACATTTCTAGCGCACAAATATTTGATGAGTAGTCCCAACCGGGGGTCCTGGGAGGCTGTATCACCTCACCTCCCCTGTTCTCCTATTTAACCTTCAACAATTTTTATTCCCATAGCAACCCAAACCAGGCCGACTCGAACTCTGGACCAGTCAAAGAGGCGTTCATGACCTGGCCGCAATACCGCAGGTACAACAGGTCGCACCTTGTGCTGGACATCAAGAGGGGCGTGAATTACGAGAAGGGCAGCAACTTGAGAAGGCGGCAGTGCCAGTTCTGGCAGAGGATCGACCGAATCAGGAGGAAGATGATCGAAGAAGGTGAGAGGGCTTATGGTGCACCCACACTGTCTCTATGGTGCACCCAGCTGTCTCTATGGTGCACCCACACTGTCTCTATGGTGCACCCAGCTGTCTCTATGGTGCACCCAGCTGTCTCTATGGTGCACCCACACTGTCTCTATGGTGCATCCACACCGTCTCCAAAAGCCAAAATTTCTGTTTTAAGATCCCTGCGATTTGATGGCTTAATTGATGGAGCTCAATTACGGTGACAAACGCTCTGCTTCCACAAGCATCTCAACTGCCACATGCAATGAACAAAAGAAACACGCGGCCGCCTACGCTATTTAAGGCTTTCGCAACCCGTAAGCTCAGATTTCAAAAACCAGCGGTTGCCGAGTTCTCACGGTTGCTTGACGGCAACACTACGTGACCCCCCCCCTGTCCCACACGCAGCCAGCTTCCTTCATCTGACTTAGCAGTCTCCGGGTCACGCAGTTGTCCCTTGGAGACTTCAGTCTCTTCTCTCTTCTCTCCATTCTTCTTTCTTGCCAACCCCGCCCCTCACCATATCGCTTTACAACGCAAATCTTCGGATTGCTGAATCATCTTTCCTACTGAGCTTCCGATTTCTTAGAATGAGGATTTTGCTTTTAATCCGGATCTGCTGAATTTGAATCAAGAATATCTTTTCTCTTTTCAGCCTACTCTGTATCATAATCTGCTTTGTGGAGTCACACTGCTCTGTGAGGAGTCACACTGCTCTGCGGGGGAGTCACACTGCTCTGCGGGGGAGTCACACTGCTCTGTGGGGGAGTCACACTGCTCTGTGGGGGAGTCACACTGCTCTGCGGGGGAGTCACACTGCTCTGCGGGGGAGTCACACTGCTCTGCGGGGGAGTCACACTGCTCTGCAGGGGAGTCACACTGCTCTGCGGGGGAGTCACACTGCTCTGCGGGGGAGTCACACTGCTCTGCGGGGGAGTCACACTGCTCTGTGGGGGAGTCACACTGCTCTGCGGGGGAGTCACACTGCTCTGCGGGGGAGTCACACTGCTCTGCGGGGGAGTCACACTGCTCTGCGGGGGAGTCACACTGCTCTGCGGGGGAGTCACACTGCTCTGCGGGGGAGTGACACTGCTCTGTGGGAGACACATTGGTCTGTGGGGAGTCACACTGGTCTGTGGGGTGTCACACTGGTCTGTGGGGAGTCACACTGGTCTGTGGGAGTCACACTGGTCTTTGGGAGTCACACTGGTTTAAGTGGAGTCACACTGGTCTTTGGGAGTCACACTGGTTTAAGTGGAGTCACACTGGTTTGGGGAGAGTCACATTGGTCTGTGGGGAGTCACATTGATATGGGCAATCTGCAATACATATGACAATACATATGATATACTTATTTTTCTATCACATGCGAGCATTACTGAGGTATCTACAGAGACAAGAATCCACAGAAAAGAAATTCCAATGCAGGCACAGGCACAAACCCAGGCACACACACAGGCACAAATCTAAGCACAAACACATGCACAGACACAGGCACAGACACAGACACACACAGGCACACACAGGCACACACACAGGCACACACACAGGCACACACAGGCACACACACAGGCACACACACAGGCACACACACAGGCACACACAGGCACACACACAGACACACACAGGCACACACACAGGCACACATAGGCACACACAGACACACACAGGCACACACAGGCACACACAGGCACACACAGGCACACACACAGGCACACACAGGCACACACACAGGCACACACAGGCACACACAGGCACACACACAGGCACACACAGGCACACACAGACACACACAGGCACACACAGACACACACAGGCACACACACAGGCACACACAGGCACACACAGGCACACACACAGGCACACACAGGCACACACAGACACACACAGGCACACACAGACACACACAGACACACACAGGCACACACAGGCACACACAGACACACACAGACACACACAGGCACACACAGGCACACACAGACACACAGGCACACACAGGCACACACAGGCACACACAGGCACACACACAGGCACACACACACACACACACACAGGCACACACACAGGCACACACAGACACACTTGTCCCGAACCAAAGTTCACCCAAAGTTTGTTGCGAGGGGAGCACAGGGAAGGGAGTGGCGTTGCGATTGATCCCATCTCCCTGCCAGAGGGGGGGGGGCAGCTGAGCAAGGCCTGGAGACTCCGTGGCCGCAGCGCCAGTTGCTCAAGTGTGTTATGATCTAAATTTAGATGCACACGCGAATATCGATATCGGGAGTTTGCGGTTCGGGCGGATGATGTCCAGCAGCAGGCCGATGCTGGCGTGCCCGTCACCCGCTTCCAACGTGTTTTCACTGCTGGCAGCGGCGAGGTGGGGACGGGACTGACGCCCCAAGCAAGCCAGCAGCTCAGACCTTGAGATCAAATCGAGCCCCGACAAGCAGGTCTCGTTTAGCGCCAGAAAAAAGCATAATGATTTTTTCTAGGGATAAATTTAGAAAAACAGCTGGTGGGAGGCAGGAAAAAACTTCTGAGTAGAAAATGGACGTTAGGCCAAGAGAGGAGAGAAAAATGAAACGAAGGAGAGGAGAGGAGAGGAGAGGAGAGGAGAGGAGAGGAGAGGAGAGGAGAGGAGAGGAGAGGAGAGGAGAGGAGAGGAGAGGAGAGGAGAGGAGAGGAGAGGAGAGGAGAGGAGAGGAGAGGAGAGGAGAGGAGAGGAGAGGAGAGGAGAGGAGAGGAGAGGAGAGGAAAATAGAGGGGAGGAGAGGAAAATAGAGGGGAGGAGAGGAAAATAGAGGGGAGAAGAAGATATTGAGGGAGAAAGATTTCAGAGATAGACAGACTTAGGGGCGCCCTCATCAGGGGCAGTAAGGTGGCAGGAGTCCAGCAAACAGAGAGAACAGACACACAAAGTCAGAGTTGCAGAGCTGCAGCGGCAGGCAAATTGTGTTTTCTCGCTCAAATCGAATATCCGAGGGCTGGCCTCCTTCTGTAAGCTCTTTATCCCCCTCTGCTGCAGCGCCCAGGACCAGCCACCCAAACAAGTTGTGTGTTTTTTCTAGCGCCTCTTCAAGGAAGCACGGCCAGCGTAGCTGTGCGAAACTCGATTTTGTGCTGTGCAGTGCGTGCGCACCGAACTGATGGGCGAACTCACTTCAGGGATCCAAAACAGCTTGGAATTGAGAATAGAAAAGCGAAATACTTGTGAAAACTCCCACACTGACTCAAATTGACCTTCTTTAAGAAGACTGTTGAACCTCCAGATCCTAAATGACCCCCTTTTGAAGGACCGTCAACCCTCCAGATCCTAAATGACCCCCTTTTGAAGGACCGTCAACCCTCCAGATCCTAAATGACCCCCTTTTGAAGGACCGTCAACCCTCCAGATCCTAAATGACCCCCTTTTGAAGGACTCTCGATCCTCCAGATCCTAAATGACCCCCTTTCGAACTTTAGCTCCCCTCAATCTTGAATGACCGCTTTAGCATGCACTTTTAGCCTCCCGGAACCTTAACAATTCCAGTATGAGGGATTTCTCCCGCACTCTATTATCCTTAGAGATCCTTATTACTGAAAGCTCGGGACAGAAAGCAGCGCCGGACCCAGGGCTCAGAGTTTCCCCAGTCACCTCCCCGCTGAGCAAGTCGATAAATTCGAATTTGAAATGTTTGCACTGGAATCGCGTGGGAGTGGGCGGGGAGAGGAGAGACGAGAGAGAGGGGGAAGAGGGGAGTTGCTGGGGCTGGGGGGACTTGGGGCTGGGGGGGGGGGACTCGGGGCTGGGCCTTATCAATTGCCGACTGTAATGAAGTGACGAAGCGACTTCCCAGTCTCCCGAGAGGCTTTCCCAGAAAGTGAAATAGTTCTCGTCATTATCAACATTGGCCGACTTAATCTGGCGCGTTAAGGGGCACAGGGGGATCAGAGCTGGAGACATGATGAATGTCTGCAAAATATCAAATAGACTCGCACAGTTTTATAGCCAGGTATTAAGTATATTATTTTACATGGCCAATATTTGCAGAACAGCTGATGCTAAACCGTTAGCGATAGGGTTTTAAAAAATCACAAAAACTGTCAGATGTGATTTATTGATTGGGAGCTCAAATTTAATTAGAAGACTCTGAGCGGGTAATCGCGGCAACTTCATTGAAGATAACTTGGGAGAAATTCCCCTCATGATTTCGGTATCCATGTAAGAAATTCTCCCATGATTTATGTGCAAACTTAACGAAAAATCCCCCCATTCTCATCTGTCTATCCTTGCGAGAAATTCCCCTTGTTTATCTACGCATCCTTGCGAGAAATTCCCCTTGTTTATCTACGCATCCTTGCGAGAAATTCCCTTTGTTTATCTACGCATCCTTGCGAGAAATTCCCCCTTTTTATCTAGGCATCCTTGCAAGAAATTCCCCTTGTTTATCTAAGCATTCTTGCGAGAAATTCCCCTTGTTTATCTAAGCATTCTTGCGAGAAATTCCCTTTGTTTATCTACGCATCCTTGCGAGAAATCCCCCTTGTTTATCTACGCATCCTTGCGAGAAATTCCCTTTATTTATCTATCTAGGCATCCTTGTGAGAAATTCCTCTTGTTTATCTACGCCTGACCTGTTTGCAGGCAAATGGTGCCCCAAGACGGTTGTCAGCGGATCTGCTGTCACCGCCGTCACGGCGCCGCCTTCGTGGACACCGGGGCTCGCCGCAGCGGCCTCGACCTGGCTGCTGGTCCTGACCGCGACAGCCTAAGCGGCAATCGGCAGACCACTGCTTTTATTACATAACCCATTTAGACTTATTAATATTATAACTAGGACTAACTTTAAATAGACTTTATCTACAATTTGCTATTTGTTTTCAGTCTGTCAATTCGATGTTAAGCCTGTTGTCCATTTTGTTGCTTTAGTCCGATGTTTCTTGATATGCAGAGCTCAGAGACTTTTGTACATTAGGTATGTACAGTGGGAGATGTAGGGATGCGGGAGATGCGGGAGAATAGGGAGATGCTACAGTGGATAATGAGATGCTGCAGTGGATAAGGGAGATGCTACAGTGGATAAGGGAGATGCTACAGTGGATAATGAGATGCTGCAGTGGATAAGGGAGATGCTACAGTGGATAGGGGAGATGCTACAGTGGATAGGGGAGATGCTATAGTGGATAGGGGAGATGCTACAGTGGATAGGGGAGATGCTACAGTGGATAAGGGAGATGTTACAGTGGATAGGGGAGATGCTACAGTGGATAATGAGATGCTGCAGTGGATAAGGGAGATGTTACAGTGGATAAGGGAGATGTTACAGTGGATAGGGGAGATGCTACAGTGGATAGGGGAGATGCTACAGTGGATAGGGGAGATGCTACAGTGGATAGGGGAGATGCTACAGTGGATAGGGGAGATGCTACAGTGGATAGGGGAGATGCTATAGTGGATAGGGGAGATGCTATAGTGGATAGGGGAGATGCTATAGTGGATAGGGGAGATGCTACAGTGGATAGGGGAGATGCTACAGTGGATAGGGGAGATGCTACAGTGGATAGGGGAGATGCTACAGTGGATAGGGGAGATGGTGTGGGGATTGAGTCATAGTAAGTGAGCAGTTAACTTGGCCACACACGCGAATGGCCCAATGGGGACTAATAGCATAACTAAATCGAAAAGTAATTAAAAGTGACAGAGAGTGAAATGTCTCCCAAATTAGCTGACAATTTCTCTTCCCTACTTCATCAATCCAGCCACTCCAGTTCCAAGTACAGAAGCCAATTAAAAATGTATTCGAGAGAAATTACCACCGCTGAGCATCTGGACTGAAGCAAATAATAAAAATGTCGGACTAATAATACTACTCACCGATTCGCCTGATCAGTAGTTTAAATGATGAATACTCATTCGTTAATCAATTTCCTGTTAGTTAATCTTTAATTTATTGCTTCTAATAACTGTAAATGCCTAGTGATACTATACCAATTTAACTGTAAACTGCCCAAACTGTTAAAAGCTTTTAATTGAAATTCACCTGCCAAAAGCCAAGTCTCCCGCAGGCCCAGAGCAATCAATTCATGTCCACCCAAAACAGGTGAGGAAACTAGCATTGGCTGGAAAAAAATGTTACAATTTATCAATCATCAATATTGGCGAAATATACGAACCAATTAACTATTGCTTCTTTGCAGCTTATTATTCGAAATTTATCAACTTAATATTTCGATTCGCTAATTAACTACTTGATTAGACCAGTAGACCACAGAACTTACACAGAATGCTCAATCAGTCTATGTATATGACTCCGAAATGCAAGTTCTGTGCAAGAGACAGAGGATTGACCGATATTACGAGTATATACTGAATGTACACGGGGGACAGCGGGGGCTGACTAATGGAATGTACACAAGTGACAGTGGGGGCTGACTAATACAATGTACAGAAGGGACAGTGGGGGGCTGACTAATACAATGTACAGAAGGGACAGTGGGGGCTAACTAATACAATGTACAGAAGGGACAGTGGGGGCTGACTAATACAATGTACAGAAGGGAGAGGGCTGACTAATACAATGTACAGAAGGGACAGTGGGGGCTGACTAATACAATGTACAGAAGGGACAGTGGGCAGCTGACTGACTAATACAATGTACAGAAGGGACAGTGGGGGGGCTGACTAATACAATGTACAGAAGGGACAGTGGGGGGGCTAACTGATACAATGTGACGTATTGGGGGGTTGTCGCTGACTGGCTAGCTATTAAACTTTGACTCATTTTGTACCCTGCTTTCCATGCCAAGCGTGCACCCCACTCATGCGTACATCAATGCGTACATAACGTACTTTCTACTCTAAATTTTATCGATAACTCAAATATCGTTTTATACCACTTCGTATTTAAATAACTGAAACTAGCTTTTCTTCGTTGTGATTTTCCTACTCAGCAAATATATCAGTTCGCTGCATTATCGTTCAAACTAAAACAAGTCTTGTCCGCGTCGCGTCACAATGTACAGAAGGGACAATGGGGGCTGACTAATGGAATGTAAACAACAAGGGAGAGAGGCTGACTAATATAATACACATGGGGGACAGAGGGGGTGACTAATAGAATACACATGGGGGACAGAGGGGGTGACTAATAGAATGTACACGGGGACAGAGGGGGGTGACTAAAAGAATGTACACGGGGACAGAGGGGGGTGACTAATAGAATGTACACGGGGACAGAGGGGGGTGACTGATAGAATGTACACGGAGACAGGGGGGGTGACTAATAGAATGTACACGGGAGACAGAGGGGCTGACTAATAGAATGCACACGGGAAACAGAGGGGGTGACTAATAGAATGTACACGGGGGACAGAGGGGACTGACTAATAGAATGCACACAAAGGCATAACCGATGGCCAAGGTTATGTCGACAATAAAACTTCAATTCAATAGTCAATAAAATGAAAAGGTAAGAACTTAGAACACCCCAGCCAGCCGCTAGAATTTCAGATATTTTTCTACCAAACGGCAGCACACAAAACTGTAAATATAGTGCCAAGAGCATTAAGAGAGAGCCAGAACGGGCACCGTCAAAGCCAAGACCGAGGGCCCACCAGGCTCCGGGGTAACTTGTCTATGGATCGATCATTGTAGTTTATTTGAATTTCATATAGTTTCACCGAAAGTCGCGCACAAAATGGATCGAGAGTGAATAGCTAGTTAATAGGCAATAAATTAATAAAACAGGCCGACGGGCGGATAGAAAACACACAGACAGACAAAACATAGCCTGCCTGCACAATCAGAAAGTACAATTGAATAAATATGAACTATAGCTTGATTTTACTGGCGGCTTATAAAAATTGTAAAAAAAATCTTTCACAAAACCTACAGGACACAACACAACACACGCAACGATTGTGAGAGTCCTATTACATGATGGACACAACCCTGCACCCCCACTACCACCTGATTGGCTGTTGCTCATCAACCTCAAACCCCACACTGCCACCTGATTGGCTGTTGCTCATCAACCTCAAACCCCACACTACCACCTGATTGGCTGTTGCTCATCAACCTCAAACCCCACACTGCCACCTGATTGGCTGTTGCTCATCAACCTCAAACCCCACACTCCCACCTGATTGGCTGTTGCTTATCAACCTTAAACCCCACACTGCCACCTGATTGGCTGTTGCTCATCAACCTCAAACCCCACACTGCCACCTGATTGGCTGTTGCTCATCAATCTCAAACCCCACAACCCACACTGCCACCTGATTGGCTGTCGCTCAACAACCTGAAACCGCCACACCTCAAACTGCCACCTGATTGGCTGTCGCTCAACAACCTCAAACCCCCACACCCCACACTGCCACCTGATTGACTGTTGCTCATCAACCTCAAACCCCACACCCACACAGCCACCTAATTGGTCAACCCCAAACCCTCATATAAAGCGATTGCGCAATAACTGCCCCTGGTTAAGCTACAAAAGAACAACAGTACATAAAACTTACTTTGTACAACACAAAGTGGCGGATTCAATCAATATAAATAAAGCAGTTTGTGCGCAAATGTGCAGCATATAAAAAACAGTAAACAAACCGCCTGTGAGCAAAACAGCCAGAAATTCAAGATTAAAACAACTCTTTTCTTTAAAAAAAACAATGCAAACACAACAATTTAGGTAAAAACAAACAGTATCGTTTAATGAATTTATCATGTGCGTTTGCAACGCACAAAAAGCTGGGAAAAAACTACGGTTAAACATACACGATAAAATAGCCGCACATGTCCGAACAATATAGACATACATGCGTAGAAACTACTACTTATTAGCATATATAAAGTCAGCCAGTGTTAAAAGTACATTGAATACTTTCTTACTACAATCAGCCGTTCATACATGGACCAAAAGTCTGCTTTTAACTACTCACAGTAGGGCTAAGAGTTGTAGACATTTTCGTATCAAAAATTAATTAACTCGAATATTATTGTTAAAGCTAAAACTTTTACTGCGAATGTTGTCAAGTGAGCGAAAAATTAACAAGGTAAGAATTAAGCGCAATAAGAAAAACAGGACGAGTTACCGATAAAAAATATCTGTAAAATAAAACAAACTGGGTTTTAACAGTTCAATTAATCGTCAACAAGAGCAATACAAAACTATTAGTGTAGAATTTGGAAATTAAAGCAAAAACACAATCTCAAAGCCGGACACAGCATTTTAAATCCGAAGGGCAGATCCGAAGGACAGGACAGCGGAGGTCAGGAGGGTGGGGTGGCAGTCCTGAAGGTCAGGAGTGTGGGGCAGCAGCCCTGAAGGTCAGGAGGGTGGGGGCAGCAGCCCAGAAGGTCAGGAGGGTGGGGCAGCAGCCCTGAAGGTCAGGAGGGTGGGGCAGCAGCCCTGAAGGTCAGAGGTGTGGGGGCAGCAGCCCTGAAGGTCAGGAGGGTGGGGGCAGCAGTCCTGAAGGTCAGTAGGGTGGGGGTAGCAGTCGTGAAGGTCAGTAGGGTGGGGGTAGCAGTCCTGAAGGTCAGTAGGGTGGGGGCAGCAGTCCTGAAAGTCAGGAGGGTGGGGCTTGAAAAACTCGGTAAATTTTAGTTTCCCTACTTGATAAAATGGCCGAATGCCCTGGCGTAGCAAAAATGGCCAGTTTCCTCAAGTGGCTACTAACGCAAGTAGTAATATTAGCGTTTAAAGTTCAGCAAATTTCTTTGATTATAGAACAAACAATTAGTGAACACATCAGAAGAGCAATTCACGCAAGCGAATATCCAGACCCAGCCAGTTAAAATTCTGGATAAAAAGTACATTTCATCAAGAAAATCAATAACATTTACTTCAATAAATTACTCAGAAATTTCAAATGAAAAATTCCAACTCACAAATATTTAAGTTGGGGAATTCTTTTAATCACTGGAAGCGATGGATTTTTTAAAATAAAAAACTAACCAGTTACTTACGTAGAAAGAAAATTTAATTTTTCAAAAGCGCAAGGAAAAAGACACGGGCCGATACAATAATTACAGTGGATGATTATACAATTAATAGTACCTCACTGGATACCATTTACAAGTTACAGAAATAGCAATACTGTAACCAACCAGAGGGGCAGAGAGGGGCTTGTGGGAGGAGCGACCGAATCATGTAAGGCCTGCAGTGAGCAGTGCAATCTCCATTACCGCGCAGTCTTTGTTATAAGCGGCCGGAATAGACAAAGCGCGCAATCAAGAAGTTTTACCGGTGACCTTCCTGGCAGCCAGGATGTAGTCCTTGAGCTTGGCTAGGGGCAGGCCTTCTTCAGGAACTGGTGGCTCAGCAGCTCCGTTGGGGTGGGGCGCTTGGCAATGTCAACGGACAGGCACTTGTCTAGGAAGTCTTTCATTTCTGCCGACATGTTGTCCGGGTCTTTGTAGTCCGGCTTGCCCTTGGTTTGAATCAGGTAGATCGCCTGGAATCAGGAGTGCGAAAATGCGAGCTTTCTTGCCTTCTGCGAGACGGACAGATAGACAGACACTAAGACAGACAGACAGACAGACACTAAGACAGACAGACAGACAGACAGACACTAAGACAGACAGACAGACAGACACTAAGACAGACAGACAGACAGACAGACAGGCAGACAGACAGACAGACAGACAGACAGACAGGCAGACAGGCAGACAGACAGATAGACAGACAGACAGACAGACAGACAGACAGACAGACAGACAGACAGACCCTAGGACAGACGGACAGACAGACAGACAGACGGCAGACAGACACGGACAAAGACACTAAGACAGACAGACAGACAGACAGACATACAGACAGCCAGGCATGCAGACAGACAGACAGACAGACAGACAGACAGACAGACAGACAGACAGACAGACAGACAGACAGACAGACAGACAGACAGACACACAAACAGACAGACAGACAGACAGACAGACAGACAGACAGACAGACAGACAGACAGACAGACAGACAGACAGACAGACAGACAGACAGAAGCCAAACCTTGATAGGCTGCTCATTCATGTAGGGCGGCTCGCCGTCAACCATCTCGATGACCATGATGCCGAGAGACCAGACGTCAATCTTGTTATTATAACTGACAGTCCTGTTGACAACCTCGGGCGCCATCCAGTAGGGCGTGCCAACCATGGTCTGCCTGGTGCTGCTGTGGTCGCCCAGCTGGGCGCAGAAGCCGAAGTCGGTCAGTTTGACCTCGCCGTCCATCCCCAGTAGGACATTGTCCGACTTCACGTCGCGATGGATAACGTAGTGCTCGTGCAGAAACTCCAGCGCCTCCAGGCACTCGCGGGTGACGGCTGGGGGGATTTTAGCGGGCGCAAAGCGAGTTAAGCGGTCAAAACTAGCTGGATAAGAATTTATCCCAAGCTCGTTGAAGCTCAAATCATTTTGATGGTATGAAAATTTCGAGTTTGTGAAGACTCGAGATTGTGAAGCTTTGAGATTATGAAGCTTTGAGCTTGTGAAGACTCGAGCTTGTGAAAACTCGAGCATGTGAAGACTCGAGATTGTGAAGACTCGAGCTTGTGAAAACTCGAGCTTGTGAAGACTCAAGCTTGTGAAGACTCGAGCTTGTGAAGACTCGAGCTTGTGAAGACTCGAGCTTATGAAAACTCGAGCTTGTGAAAACTCGAGCTTGTGAAGACTCGAGATTGTGAAAACTCGAGCTTGTGAAGACTCGAGCTTGTGAAGACTCGAGATTGTGAAGCTTTGAGCTTTGAAGATTTTCATTCTTCTCTAGTGTGAGGATCAAGGGAGGTCAAAGGTCAATAGGAGGTTAAAGCTCAGGAGGTCAAAGGTCAAGGGAGGTTAAAGGTTAAGGGAGGTCAAAGGTCAAGAGGAGGTTAAAGGTCAAGGGAGGTCAAAGGTCAGGAGAGTCCCAATCTCCTCGAGCTGGTTCTCTGACTGGTAGCCCAACCAGGAGAACGAATTTGCTTATTTAAGTTAGGCAGACGCGTAAAATGGCTTTTATGTCTCACCGGCAATAATCGGCTCCTGCATCATGGTCTCCGTGGCAACGTCAGTCAGACTGCCGCCGTCAAGATACTCCATGACTACTAGAAGTTCGGCGCTCTCGCTACGCTGATTAACGCAATAGGACTGGATGTAGTTGACAATATTCTTGTGCTGCAGCTTCTTCATGACGGCAATCTCAGTGAGTATCATGTCCCGTTTTGGCTGCTTAGCCAGCTGCATGAATTTTATTGCCACCAGTTTGCGCGTTTTGCGGTCTCTGGCCAGCTTCACTGTGCCCGATGCCCTGTTTGGTTGGCGCGGAGGGAGCGGCGTTGGATAATAATATTGCCATTGTTTTTAGGAAACCCGATGCCACAGCTCCAATATAAATATACCTGAATGAATCACTATCTACGAAGCTGAATAAACTCTTATCTGGCCTGATTCCTGAATAAACCCCAACCCCAAGCCTAAATGAATGAACCCCAATCCTAAGCCTGAATGAAGCCCAATCCCAAGCCTGAATTAATGAGCCCCAATTCCAAGCCTGAATGAATGAACACCAATCCCTAAAACCTGAATTAATGAACCCCAACCTCAAGCCTGAATGAATGAACCCCAATCCCAAGCCTGAAGGAATGAACCCCAACCCCAAGCCTGAATGAACCCCAATCCCAAGCCTGAATGAACCCCAATCCCAAGCCTGAATGAACCCCAATCCCAAGCCTGAAGGAATGAACCCCAACCCCAAGCCTGAATGAACCCCAATCCCAAGCCTGAATGAACCCCAATCCCAAGCCTGAATGAACCCCAATCCCAAGGCTGAAGGAATGAACCCCAATCCCAAGGCTGAAGGAATGAACCCCAACCCCAAGCCTGAAGGAATGAACCCCAATCCCAAGCCTGAAGGAATGAACCCCAATCCCAAGCCTGAAGGAATGAACCCCAATCCCAAGCCTGAAGGAATGAACCCCAATCCCAAGCCTGAAGGAATGAACCCCAACCCCAAGCCTGAAGGAATGAACCCCAATCCCAAGCCTGAATGAACCCCAACCCCAAGGCTGAAGGAATGAACCCCAACCCCAAGCCTGAAGGAATGAACCCCAATCCCAAGCCTGAATGAACCCCAATTCGAATACTTAGCAAGACACTCATACCGAAACGAAAAGCAACCATACTTAGATAGACCTAATATATAAGTAAAGACAGCACAATAACTGATAGATGCCAGTGAAGCAGTGTGAAAAACAATTTCAACTAGGCGAAAAGCCGAAAGCATTCTGGAAATGAAAGCCGGTTATACCCTTGTACAAAATGACACACAAATACATTGATAGATAGAAGTTATGCAGATACACAGCCGTATGCAATGCAGACGATTTGCAGGAAGGCAACTTAAGCCTGCCCAGTAAACACTAAAATCTGAAAAGATTCCTTATCACTGCCAAAATGCACAGTACAGTGGCAGAGAAGAGGAGAGAGCGACCAAAATCAAGTACATTCAATTTTTGGCCAGGTAGTTTAACTATCAATCCGATTGCACAGCTGCAAGCCATCCGCTGAAACATGATGAACAGTGTTCTGTTTAGCACCGAAATATTCACAAATATTTCAATCATCTTTCTGTGTTGCCTACTTACTGACGTTTTCAACGTTTTAAGAAAATTTAAACCCTTTCGACATCTGCTGAATAAAGGGCGCTGGGTGCCTAAGATTTAATAGATTTGGTAGCTGGATTAGCGAATTTGGTAGCTGGATTAGCGGAGTTGGTAGCTGGATTAGCGGAGTTGGTAGCTGGATTAGCGGAGTTGGTAGCTGGATTAGCGGAGTTGGTAGCTGGATTAGCGGATTTGGTAGCTGGATTAGCGAATTTGGTAGCTGGATTAGCGGAGTTGGTAGCTGGATTAGCGGAGTTGGTAGCTGGATTAGCGGAGTTGGTAGCTGGATGAGCGGATTTGGTAGCTGGATTAGCGGATTTGGTAGCTGGATTAGCGAATTTGGTAGCTGGATTAGCGGAGTTGGTAGCTGGATTAGCGGAGTTGGTAGCTGGATTAGCGGAGTTGGTAGCTGGATTAGCGGATTTGGTAGCTGGATTAGCTGATTTGTGGATTGGCAGATTTATGGATTGGCAGATTTGCGGATTGGCAGATTTGTGGATTGGCAGATTTGCGGATTGGCAGATTTGTGGATTGGCAGATTTATGGATTGGCAGATTTGCGGATTGGCAGATTTGTGGATTGGCAGATTTAGTGACTGGATTAGCAGATTTGGTGACTGGATTAGCAGATTTGGTGGCTGGATTAGCAGATTTGGTAGCTGGGTTGGCAGATTTGGTGGCTGGATTGGCATATTTGGTGACTGGATTGGTAGATTTGGTGGATGGATTGGCATATTTGGTGACTGGATTGGTAGATTTGGTGGATGGATTGGCAGATTTGGTAGCTGGGTTGGCAGATTTGGTGGCTGGATTGGCATATTTGGTGACTGGATTGGTAGATTTGGTGGATGGATTGGCATATTTGGTGACTGGATTGGTAGATTTGGTGGATGGATTGGCAGATTTGGTGACTGGATTGGTAGATTTGGTGGATGGATTGGCAGATTTGGTGGATGGATTGGCAGATTTGGTGACTGGATTAGCGGATATGGTAGCTGGGTTGGCAGATTTGGTGACTGGATTGGCAGATTTGGTAGCTGGATTAGCAGATTTGGTGGATGGATTGGCAGATTTGGTGACTGGATTGGCAGATTTGGTAGCTGGGTTGGCAGATTTGGTAGCAGGATTAGCTAATTTGGTATCTGTATATTTAGACTTACACAACTGAAAGAGCTTGCAGCTTAAAGAGAAGTTATAAATTTTAGTAAACACTTCAATAGGCCTTCCATTTCGCCAGAGCAAAAAGATGGATTAAATAAGGAATTATACAAGGCCCAATAGATCTAAAGCTAAGCTTTAGACTGGCTGCGCGCACCGTCAACACAGATAAGATGCATTAGCCAAGTCTGCCAACCTGCTAGCTGACAAATTTAGATTGAAAATCTATCCAAGTGATGGGCTTAGCCGAAGGAGAGGCGATATCTCGCATTGTACATACTAAAATCTACGAACTTGAAAATAGATAATTAAGTATTTTCAAGGCGCTGCCGTATTCACTTTCACATTGCATTGTACGCAGAGCAGAGATGGAAAGAGAAACAACAGATAGCGGCCATTGCTCACTGTACACTTCTATACAGTGAATGTGTTATTCATTCCGTTTAGCAGAAGCAGGCACACCACACAGCCTATTGTGCGTCACTTATGCATACACGAGCTTATGTTGCTAATTATAGAATGCACTTTGTGTTTTTTTTTATAAACGTCCTCGAACTCGAACTTGCGACCTCTTAGGATGAGAACATTAACCTGACACGCTCACTCAGGGTGTACACTCTTTGTGGTTTGGGATTTCAGGGAATCGAACCAGGGTTGATAATTGAATAGATGCAGCTGACTCACCCGGACCCCAGCTTCTTATTCTCCAGCGAGTAGCTGTCCTCGTAGGCGCCGAATGTCAGCAGAGACTTCAATTCGCCGTAGAACTCCTCGTCGGTCATCTTCTTTTTTCGATTACGCCGGGTGGCCACCGGTCCGGCAGCTCCACCACCGGCCCCGGCAGCGTTGCCATGGTGATCAATGCCGGTCGCCGTCGCCGCAGGCGCGGCAGATTTGCCGGCGCCGTCGTGATTCGACGAAGGCGTTGTCGGCGTTTTATTGCCTGAGGTTGTTGACGAGGAATCGGAGGTTTTGGCGGCGGCGGCGGCCGAGATGGCAGCGGCGGAGGCCGCCGCGGTGGCGGTCTCGTCAACCTGGCGAGTGGCAGGGGTCGGTGTGTGCGTTGTGACAGGCGCCGGTGAATCGCCCTGCCCGGTCTGCTGTTGCTGCTGCTGCTGCTTCTTGTCTGCAGCTGGCGGCGGCGGCGACTGCGGCGGGCTGGGTCCCCGCCCTGTGTCGTTCAGCGCCTCCCTGGAGCCGTTGTAGTCGGTGGCCAAGCCGCTATCGTCGCTGCCAACGTTCATGTACTTGACGTCGCCTTTAGCCATTTTATTAACATTATCGTTGAACAAGTTGAACGCGTTCACAATCTGCTGCGGATTCTCGCGTCTGGCGTCTGCATCGAATTCATTCTCTAGCCAGCGCTGCCACATCTCCGGGATGCCACGGAACTCCCCAGTGCTGGGATCAATCTCTATGTGAATGTTCTTTTTGACGTCTGTGGGCAGGCCGATCTCCATCTGGGAGGCGTCCCTGGCGCTATCCTTCTTTTTGCGGGGACCGAAAATCGGCATCGCGATGCTGGCATGCAAAGAGAATGCGCATCAATAGTTAGATTTTTAGCGATTTCCTTCTGATAGCTCTTTTGAACACATTAGATAGTGGGTTATTGCAGGTAAGAAGGTAATAATTGCAAAAATTAATTGATTAGAATATTTTAGCCGCATCTGTTATGACTTGGAGAAAACAGCTTTTGGAAAGCACTCACTTAGTATTGTAATGCAGGACATGCCAAATAAGTAGTCTAATAATTACACTTACAAAAATGGCTTAGTGCCAGATTGCATTGCCAACTCACAAAATTGGACGGGTCTATATAATAAATACCAAAAAGTACTAAAATACTTGTGTTATTGGATAGTTGCAATGACTTTCTGTTAATGTTATTAAAATGTGAATATCGTGCTAAATATTTTTGTGCAAATATATTTTCAGTTTTTTATATTTTTATCAAGCTATACCTGATACTGAATAGATTATATCATTAATGATTGGCTACTATTAGGTTGTAACATCTATTTGTTGCAACTTTCTTGATCATTATTTATTTCACCTTCACTTGTCTATGCTTATTCTGCTCTCTCTCTCTTTTCTAGTTCAATTTTGTTATTCTTATCCCTCTCTGTTGCTACCTTCTGATTGGCTCTCCATTTTTGCCTCTCCTTAGTTGCACACTCCACTTATTCTCGTCTTATCTAATTGCATTGAAACCCCAAAAATAGCCTTAAATAGCCTGACACTATCCTACCTATCAGTTAGTCTGGTCTATTTTAACATTACAAGCAAATGAAGTACTGTAAGTAAAATAGTTCACTCATTTCTCTATACTCAAGATAATAGTTTATAATAGAATATGAGCGATAGTATATATAGATTTGCTTACTTCTTATAGCTGGTTCTAAAATGTTTGTGGTGTTTATATATAAATTTCTTTCTATTAAATTTACCCTTAACTTTTGAATTTTTTCAATGAAAAACTTAATACTATAAACCATATTATAGTGTTACTATGTATATATTATCATAACCTATTGGAATAAGTTTGAAAAAACTCATGGATGCAAAATATAGACTAAAAGTATAACAAAATAGAGAAGCATAAAATAATGCATTATAGCCTGTATATTTTTAGATTTTTCTATATTGCATTAAACCTAAAGCAAAGTTGAGACAGGGTATAAGTTGCACTGCCAATAATGGCATTTGGAATATTTTTGCTATATAACTAAAGCCATAATATTACTATTGATATATTTTTAACAAAAATACTATTGGACAAAATCTTATATAAAAATGCCTTTAAAGCAAATTGATTCATAGATAAAGTCATTTAGTTAAACTTTTAGTAGGGAGTCAAGGACCAATAAGAGTTTTATAACTTGCTAATACATATAAAAAAGGCAAATTTAATTTAAATAAAAAGCAGTTTTTTTGCAAATGCAATGTAATTATATAAAATAAAAAGCAAATATAAACTACACTGTTTTTTACTTTTTGACTTGAAAAATTAGTCAGTTCTACTACAAAAAGTCAAGTTCTGCTAAAGGGACTAAAGATAAAATGAATGTTTTCACTTTGAAAGGGGAGCTCTCAAGTCTCTGCATCAATTTGGGGACTTAGCAATAAAGATTTTCAATGCTATCCACATGTACACTACAGAGGCATAGCCAGGAATTTCTTATGGGGGGATATACCAAGGTGAATTTTCTATGGGGGATATACCAAGGTCAAAGTGCTATGACAAAGTCAAATGGTAACATGTATAGCAACAAAAGGCAACAAAAAAGTTTTGGTCAGGCTCTTTGGGGAGGGGGATTATCCTTCCCCTCCTTACGCCTTTGGTACATTATAGTTTGGTAATAAAGGGCTAATGTTAAAATGAATTTTTCATTTTCAATATAGAGAAGCTTTTAATTCCCTATGGTCAAGGACTTAAACAATAGTTACAAAAGTTTATAACAGCTATAAAAAGTTTATTAGCTATAAATAGGCCTATGGATATAGATACAAATAGGCTATAAGAAAATTTTTGTAATGTAGCTACAAATAATAGATATGGGAAAAATTTGGTTATGGCAGAACTCTAACAAAAAGTCATTATAAAATGCAAAGCCAATAAAATAAACTTTTTTAATTCTTAATTTTCAAAATATTAGACCTAGTAATAATATATTAGTAAAGTCAGATTATATAATATTAATAAGATTTAGAAAGTTATCTTTTAGTTTTTTATTCTATTTGATAAATCTAATTTATCCAAGAAAAAAATCTTAGTAGGTCTACTTTAAAAAAACTGATCAAACAAAAAGAAGTTATAAAACTATTTATAGGCCTATCTTAAATCTTCAATATTTTTATAGTGGGTTAGGGCTTATGCATAATAAATTTTGCTTTATTATAATATTATTATTAGGCACTGTGATATTTTTTGCCAAAAAAACTTTAATTGTGACTAGAATATTAATGAGATTATTTTTTAAAACCTATTTATACTCCTAAAAAGCCCTTAATATAGTATTTAATTATGCTTTTTTGGCCTTTTCATCATTAGGCCTATATATATTGATTGATAAAAATAAATCCAATACTAATAGTACCAAAATAGCCAAAACCTTCAGAACAATGCTAAAACAGTCATTCTTAGGCCTAAAAAACATGGGGCTAGGTAGAGCCACAGAGTCAGAAAAACTACTACAATTTTTTTATTTAATTTTTAGTATAGGCCTAACTAATGGCAATGTCTTTAATTCCATTTGCTTCTTGTAGTAGACAAAATATAGCATTAAAAGTTGTTTCCTAACTGGGGACAACAAAGCTACCTTGTTGAAAAATTATAAAGTGATAATTTTGTCAAAATTTCATCTTAATATTTGCCTAATGCTAATAAAAGAAAACTCATAATTGTAGACATATATCTTAGATATACCTGTAGTCATAGATAGAGTATTTTTGTTTTTGTTTTGCCATAGATAAAATATTTGTTTTTTATTATGATTGGATTTTTAGGCCTAATATTTTAATTTTTAACTTGGTGATACTGATAACTGACACTAGGTTTATAGGCTAGCTAGCCTAGGTCATAATTAATTAAGTGATTAAATTTAGGATTGATAACGCTGCTGTACAAAAAATGTTACATTGAATAAACTTGTGACAATGTAAACAAATTCCTGACAATGAGATATTACAATATTACAGGCGCTTTACAGATTAGAAAAATCAAAACAATGATAGTATACAACACGGACGTAATCAAACAATTTTTCCGTCTGAGTAATTCGAAACAATTTATGGAACTTCATAAATTTAGTTTAAAAAAACAAAACTGGCTATAAAAAATGTATGCTCTTTCGTAATTTTTACCCCTTCCCCCAGTGTCACGAAAAAAGAAAATAGATAAAGAGTTTACCTTAAAAATGGGCTGGGATGTTACGCGTAGAATTCTTTTACCGATCTGTTACAGGAGATCCGTGGTTAATTTAGAAGATTTTAATTGAGGACTATTAATTAGAAGATAGTATCACAACAAGGACTACTTAAGAAACAGTTGTTAAGTAGTCCTTGTATCACAATTGCATCAATCAGAGGGAGAAACGCAAAGCTCACATTTTATATCAATTTTCGTTTCAATGCATTGAGAAGTTGTCGTAGCAGTATCTTTGAAGCTTTAACGATCAGTTGATTTTATTCCCGGAACAACGGGAATCGATGCTATCGACATATATGAAAAACAGGGCCACACATGCATTTTACCATACCTATATATTCAGAATTGCATTGCATAATTTATATAATATACAATAACACGTACATTACTCTTGTGTTATGGATGTGCAATGCAGCCGCAGTAAATACGAACGTATGCTGAGTTGGACAAGTCAACATGTAACGGTTAATGATTATAAACAAAAATAAACATATACATGTAGAGCTTGAAAAACTGGAACTAGATCAAATCAAATCCTTTGAAGTGGAGAGATCCACCCTTAGTTAAGTTAATTGGTTTTATGTTATAATTAGAAAATATTCATCTTCTCTGAGTGTATAACAGTCGCATTAGCATGATCTTTCAAAGCCTTACCATTGCTTGTCACACGTAACTATCGCTGGTATAGGTAGCAGGATCTCAGACAGTATAAAATCATGTGGGTTTAAAGTCACTACTGACATAATTTGATTAACATACGCATAAAGTGGCAAAATACGAACGCATGAGTGCTAGGCGTGCAGGATACAACAGGAAGTGCTGGATCCTGTACCCATGACTCATTAGGCAGTTTAATATTGAGGCTGGGAGGAAGCAGAAATGAAATACGATGCCAATCAAGCCAAATCCATGCCATACATGAATCTAAATTAACCTGCTTTAATTACATGTATGCTGGAGGTGTAAGCCGCAGAAGCCCCCTGCAGAATCCATTAATACATGCAATTACAGAACCACAGATACTATATAACATATAAACTATATAGCATATTATATAGTATCTGTGTACAGAACTGATCTTACCCTCACAGAAGCATGCAGTCATTTCTCACTTAGCTTTTAGACTCCTGTAATTGTCAGGAAGTGTCCTTATCGAGTTATTTCATTGGAAATATTCAATTTTCATCAAGAAGAATTTAAAGTGCATCCGGAATTTAAAGTGCATCCGGAGCAATTATACAATAATATTTTGCATACAATACAACTATCGCAAGAGGCCAGGCAAGGCGCAAAGTTCAGCTGCAGCAGATTAATAAATATATTCGTTGGCTTCATCTGAACTCCCAGAAGGCTCTCTACTGAGTAACCATGCACCGAAAAGTGCATATATGCTACTCTCAAATTCCATAAGACGGTCCATATTTTCTACGGGTCAAGCTCTGGCTGATATTCAATCAATGAAATGCATCGATAAAGCGCCAGAGCCTTGTCTGCATTCGGGAGTCGGGTGCCGAATCCCTGTGCACTCATCCATTATCTGCAGACACAAATATCCCTGTGTCAATAGAGCTAGTAAGTAGAGGAAATTCCGTGTGGTCTAGTGAGAGTACATAGGCCGCGTGTGTTTGCAGGCAGGGGCGGGACTCCACGGAAATTCCGTGTGTGAAGATTTTCATGCATACATAAGAAAGTCTTCCAGCTATGTACTCATAAGCACACATTGGTCGAAAACATAGCATCCTGTGATACAGTAACACATGTGCCTCCAATTTTAAGCATTGACTATAACTTTAATCTTGTAATTTGCCTTTCTGGGAAATGCAGAATGACTCTGAAGGTGAAAAAGTGCCTGGTACCAGCACCAGTACCAGAACCAGTACCAGCACCAGTACCAACACCAGTACCAGTACCAGCACCAGTACCAGTACCAGTACCAGTACCAGTACCAGTACCAGAACCAGTACCAGCACCAGTACTAGCACCAGTACCAGAACCAGAACCAGTACCAGCACCAATACCAGCACCAATACCAGTACCAGCACCAGTACCAGTACCAGTACCAGCACCAGTACCAGCACCAGTACCAGTACCAGCACCAGTACCAGTACCAGAACCAGTACCAGCACCAGTACCAGTACCAGTACCAGTACCAGTACCAGCACCAGTACCAGCACCAGTACCAGTACCAGTACCAGAACCAGTACCAGCACCAGTACTAGCACCAGTACCAGAACCAGAACCAGTACCAGCACCAATACCAGCACCAATACCAGTACCAGCACCAGTACCAGTACCAGTACCAGCACCAGTACCAGCACCAGTACCAGTACCAGCACCAGTACCAGTACCAGAACCAGTACCAGCACCAGTACCAGTACCAGTACCAGTACCAGTACCAGTACCAGTACCAGCACCAGTACCAGCACCAGTACCAGAACCAGTACAGGACCAGATACTTCAAGCTCTACTTATCGCCTTAAGAATGAATATGCCCCAGCTACAAGAATTTTATCAATGCTTTTTATGCATGGAAATGATTTTTTATTGGTCCACAGAAGGGCCTTCAAAGCTTCCTATATATGAATCGAGAGCAAAATGTGAACGTGATAATATAGAGTATCAAACAGTGACTAAATGCGCAGACTTTGCACACTCTGCACGAGACAACATCTGGTAGGAGATGATACCATTTGCTAAGTAGAACAGTGGCTACAAGTAAACTCTTACCTCGTACAGACGTGCTGTGGAAATGTGCATTGGCAAAGCTATTAAGCTCGTACAGTCCTAAAACAGTATCACCATAGAAGCATCAAAATGTGTTCCCGCTTGCATGCTGGCACAGAGTCTGGCCTGGTGGGATGCAGTATAGTACCAGGGAGTTTGGAATAAAATGGGTGATGTCAACTCAGTCCCCAGAAATGGAATTAAGCGATGGATATAGAGAGTGTACAATCATCGCCCTCTGTCTCCCCAGACCCCGCTGGGATAATATAGGATAAATGGGGATATTATGCCAACTTAAGGCTCCAGATTCCAATAGAGGGATTTGACAGCGGAAGCGCCGCTCTGACGCATGGCTTCCATTCTGGAACAGGCGCTTTTCAACCGTCTCAATATCAACCGAACGGTTTTGCCTAAACGAAGCAAAGCCCCTCGTAATAACTTTGCAACCGCGACGGAAAAAATATGTGTACTCGAAACTGAAAATAAATTCTCTTCTATCACTGAATAAAAGTTCTCTATTACTAAGAGGTCAGTATTACCTCTACACAGTTCCTCATTCGGTCAGTGGGTGCAGGTATGCTATGTTGGAAATGCTTTACCTTAATCAAAGGCAGAGAGATCTTTGGCAGAGTTCCGTGATACCAGTGGAGTGCTTGGACATGCTGCATAGGAATAAGGTGAGGCACTTTGTAGGATAACTTTGAATTCCATTCTATTACCTAAACAAAGTTATCTTCGCAACATATCGGCATTTCACAAAAAGATGATAGTAGTGTCTAATAGTACTTTTAATTTACTGTACAATCGAATCTCACAGACTACGGCTATGGCTATACTGAGTTGAGCAGATTAAGAGTGCATCTGCAACAGGTTTTTCCCACCAACATCAAGATAGCTTTGAGACCCAATGATCCGGTTGTTTTCGATGACTTTAATAAAGGAAACTTCAAATTCAGAGTTAGATAGACAGATAGATGGGTAGGTAGGCAGGCAGGTAGACAGATATTACTTCGAGTTAAAAGCTAATAAAGTGCCAGCCGCAAGGAGCTGTCACTCACATCGCCAGCAGATGCTTCAACCTTCTTGAGCGCCCAGCCTCTCTCCCCCCCCCCGTATATTGAACAGCGTCACCCGCTTCACTTCAAGCAGCCGCTTCCTGCTTCCCGCAGGCACAATGGCCCGCAGGAAATTGGCTTCGTGAATAGCGGCATCGGTCCTGAAGAAGCAGCGGCTCTATAAATTTGACTGATGGGACGATGAGCATTGTGGAGCATGCGAGAGCGGAAAAAACTTTCCAAAGGAAATTCTGTAACTAATATACTGCAGTCTATTTTTATCCTACAGAATCTATATTTAGCCTCCAGTAGAAAATACATGTATACTCCGAAAAACTATGAGTTGCGCAGTCAAATATGGTGAGCTACCGGATTAAACAAGCTGAGTCAGAGACCGGCTTTTCTATGCGTCGAGATGTTTGCCTGTCAAAAATTGAAGCAGAAATCTGAGTTTGAAAAGGCTACTCTTTTATCGAACTAGGAATTGGCGTCACACGACCCGGATAAGAATGCTCGCCTGATGAAGCCGAAACTCTGCTCAGGCTTTGGGTAGCTGCTGCATGGGGGTGGGAGAGGAAGTGCAGACCGCTGGTCGAGTTGGGAGTCGAAATTGGGATTTCTTAGAGATTGCCAATAGCGGAAGACGGGGGAGCTGACCAAGTCCTGAGGTTAAAATGCCTCAAGAGTTGAGCTGTGAGCTGTGCGTAACAGAAACTCAGCCATCAGATTTGATATTGCTTCTCTAATTGGAGATTGGAGAAAGTTTTTTGCTTTGATAAACGACCGGTATATGAGGTCGGAGACTCGAACTGTTTTTAGACTGGAGATAAAGAGACAAGGTGTGTGGGGAGATGAGCTGGGAAGACAGGGAGATATTGAGGTGAATAAGGTGATTGGGATAAAGAGGGGGAGATTGGGGTGAAGAGGGGAAGATTGGAGTGAAGAGGGGGAGATTGGAGTGAAGAGGGGGAGATTGGGGTGAAGAGGGGGAGATTGGAGTGAAGAGGGGGAGATTGGAGTGAAGAGGGGGAGATTGGAGTGAAGAGGGGAAGATTGGGGTGAAGAGGGGAAGATTGGAGTGAAGAGGGGGAGATTGGAGTGAAGAGGGGGAGATTGGGGTGAAGAGGGGGAGATTGGAGTGAAGAGGGGGAGATTGGAGTGAAGAGGGGGAGATTGGAGTGAAGAGGGGAAGATTGGGGTGAAGAGGGGAAGATTGGAGTGAAGAGGGGGAGATTGGAGTGAAGAGGGGGAGATTGGGGTGAAGAGGGGAAGATTGGGGTGAAGAGGGGAAGATTGGGGTGAAGAGGGGAAGATTGGGGTGAAGAGGGGAAGATTGGGGTGAAGAGGGGGAGATTGGGGTGAAGAGGGGGAGATTGGGGTAAAGAGGGGGAGACTGGAGTGAAGAGGGGGAGATTGGAGTGAAGAGGGGGAGATTGGAGTGAAGAGGGGAAGATTGGGGTGAAGAGGGAAGATTGGAGTGAAGAGGGGAGATTGGAGTGAAGAGGGGAGATTGGGGTGAAGAGGGGAAGATTGGGGTGAAGAGGGGAAGATTGGGGTGAAGAGGGGAAGATTGGGGTGAAGAGGGGGAGATTGGGGTAAAGAGGGGGAGATTTTGGGTGAAGAGGAGACATTGGGGTGAAGAGGGAGATTGGGGTGACTAAGTGGAGATTGGGGTGAATAAAAGGAGATTGGGTTGAATAAAAGGAGATTGGGGTGAAGAGGGGGAATCGGATTGAATAAAGGGAGATTGGAGTGAATAAGGGGAGATTGGGGTGAATAAGGGGAGATTGGGGTGAAGAGGGAAAGATTGGGGTGAAGGTTAGCGGTGGTACGGAGGTCAGCCGGGACGTCAGTAGAAGACCTCAGGAACAGTCTACGAGCTACCAGCTTAGCAGATATTTGGCCAACGCTCAAAGATGAGATTAAACGCTGCTTATCAAAAATACGGGCCGCCATCTGTCGGGCTGATTCGGATTCAGACAAAAATAATTCATATTAAGCTCATGGCAGTTTATTCAGATCAATATGGCATAATTAATATATAGGTATACTCATTTCGATTGAATTTCGACAGCTTCGTCCCACGAGATTTCAAGATTTTAATCCCATTTGGTAGGTAGCAGCAGATAAATATGTGACTTAGAGCTGCCCGGATAATCCCAGATATTACTCCCCATATTGCCCCCAATACTCTAAATATTCCTCTCAATATTACTTTCAATATAACTCTATTACACTTTTAAAACCTGAACGGACTGAGCTGCTCTACCATCATCCCCCAGATCCTTGGTAGCAACCTGAGAAACAGATAAACAAAAATATGCACAATATTTTAACCAAATTGCAATCATTTTAAACAAAAAGATCATACACTGAGTCGTGTTCAACCTGATAATGTAAAACCATTCGCATTTGGATATAAAAGAACTCTGATTGGCTGAGGCGGACCCCACTCCCATTCTTCCAACTCAAAGCTTTTAAAGCGGCCGCTCCGTTGGAGTTTCTGTCGCGATCACCGCAGCACAAGTTGTCGAACAAAAATCCGCAGATCCTGGGAAGCGCCTTTGCTATAACTCATCTGAGCCTATCAAATATAAGGTGAGTACTGGAAATTCGATTTCAACTCTCCAAATTTTCCAACTCAGAAGCCATGCGTGCGGGGTCGAGAATTCCTTGGGGGGGGGGAGGTAGAGAGCAGAGTTGTCTGTCACGAGCATGTGCTGGCTTGATTGCTGCATTAATATAGATAGGTCTGACTGGGGTGAGCTGGCTGGCTCCAGCCATAGCAGTTTCAGCAGGGAATCAGTGCTTTAGTGAGACAGACTTTCTACAGAGAGTCAATATGGCTACTAGCTCTATAAATTCGTATAAAACTAGGAATCGAATATCTTAGATTTGGAATTAGGAATGAGTGATATGTTTCCGGATCTGGGGTTTTGGATCTGGGGTTTCGGGTCTGGGAGTTGGGACCTGGGATTGGGGACCTGGGATTTGGGATCTGGGAGTTAGGACCTGGGATTGGGGACCTGGGATTTGGGATCTGGGATTTGGGATCTGGGATTTGGGATTTGAGATTTCGGATTTGAGATTTCGGAACTGGGATTTCGGACCAGGGATGTGGGACCTGGGATCTAGGATCAGGGAGTTTGGATTTCAGATCTGGGATCCTAGATCTGGATCTTTAATTTCAACAAGTTTGAATTGAGGTCTAATTGTCAATGTAATTTCTGACTGGTACACTTCACTAATGAGATTTAGCTTCAAGCACTTTCGTGCGCCTTTCTCAGAGCCACCGTCGAAGATGCAGCATCTTGCCACTTGCGG